>NEWO01000008.1:3063396-3082240 GCA_003013225.1 Phalaenopsis aphrodite
TATATTAATAAAAGTTTTCTTTGTGTTTCGCTAAAACAGCCTTTAACGACATGGAAAGGAAACTCGCACACAAGAGGATGGGGTGTGAATACTCCAGAAATAGTCGTTAAAGGCTTTCCATATGTAGAGAAACGCATAAGAGAGGCGGTAGTCTCACCCCTTCTACCTATCACGCGATCCTTCTGCCTCACCCCTTCTACAGGTCTCACGACCCGTGCTTTGGACCGATGAGGAAATTGGTCAATCGGTTCAGCCCACTGGCATTTTAACGCCCCACGGCGATGTTAGCGTCCTACTACAGTGGTGCCTTTTAGCGCCCCAGATCAATGGAGCCATTAGGTTACATAGAAAATTTTTTATTGAGGTTGAGGCAAAACTAGCTAAAATATTGCATTATTTTTAAACAGAAGTAAATAAATAAGTCAACAATTAGCTGGCTGCACACACAATTTTGCAAAATATAAATATGAGCTACAAAAGATTCAACGATAAAAAATAAATAAATAATAATAAAATAAAAAACTAATTATACCAATCAAGGAAAACAGAGCATAAACCAGATTCTTTTAGTTATGCACAAATAAACTAATTATTAGTGAAGATATCACGACCCAATTTGTCTCTTTTAAAATCATAACCTCATTCCCAAGCATCAACAATACATGACTAATTATTCAACAACTGAATCATAATAGTCTACAAGTAAACCATGGCTTATATCCACAAATAAAAAAATAAAAAAAAACCAACTAAAAGTTTAGATTTGGCAGTTATGCAGATAAATTAATAAGTTAATAGTCAACATACCTGGAATATTCAAGTGAAGCGCCTTCATGCAACGACAAGATAGAACCACACCCTCCAAATTTGTCATTAGCACAACCATAATAAACTTCCCTAATACCTGCTCTTTGAAAGAGTTATTTAATCTAGTAATGCTTAATTAGAACAGGTTAATAATTAGGTGCGCTGAACTGACCAAGAATGGACAATGCTGCTGCGCACATTATACACGGCTCACATGTCACATAAAGCTCACATGAAGAAAATCTTTGTGCGACTTGTAAGCAGTTCAGTCCAGCCATTTGCCATTGTTCCATAAGTATGTCAATGGCTTCCATTTCTGCATGTCTGGTTGCCTAATAATGTAAAGCAGCATAAGAAAAAGGTTATGAATAAAAAAGTAAAAAGATTTAAAGAACAAGAAAACCTGTGTTGTTCGACAAACAACTACCCTGATACATTTCATTTTTCTGTATTACTAATTCATCAATAAAAAACCGTTCTTAAATCTACAGAAAAAATCATGGCAAAATTACATAAACTCATGCGTGAGTCAATGTTCACAACAACAAGCATGACTTAGACACATGCACAAATCAAAGTTCACAGCAAAAAGGATGACAAAAATATTTTTGATGTACTATTACTGCTGCTTTTACAATCTTTCTGGTTATTCTATAAGCTCAAATTAAAGAACCCCACAAATAAATCTTCTTTGCAAGTTAGAAAGAAAATAGTATATCGAGGTATTCTTTTGTTAAGACGTATGTATAAAATTTGTGCCTACAGGCGAGATTAGAGTCCCTCAAATCTAAATTGCACCCTTTATAGAAGAGGAATTGTGGCAACCAACAATATTTCCTTCAGCTGATGATATTCCACTATTGTGTCTTGTAGTATATTTTCATTGCTTTTATTGTATAGTGTCCCATTGTTTCATGTTGCTGACTATTAAAGAGATTGTAGCATACATGCAGCAAACTTTCCAGTATGTCAGGTTCCCTATTACGGTCGCTTTCCTACAATGACTGCTTCCCAACATTGGCAATTTCCTGCAGCAGCTTTCCTTCTTTGGTTCCTTCCTCAGGCACTGCATAACTTGTAAATCTATTGGACTGTAACGGGAAAAACTAGAGTAGATATCACCATGGATTAAAATGCAGTCCAGGCATATATCTTGAGGTATGTCTCACTATGACGAGCATTAAAACACCTTGAAACTTACACTGTTTGCTCAGAGTGAGCCTTGCACCCTTTTCCTGAGGCGTATGGCTAAGGCTTCGAGGCAAATGCTCGAATTAATAAGCACAAACATTGTATTACAATTTACTTAAGATACTTATAATATGCTTACATATTTTTAGATTAGTTGAGCAATAGAGAATGTGTCTATTGAGAAAGGATTGACTGTTGTGGGTGAGAGCAAGGAAGGGAATGATAGAATAAAAAAATTAATTATTACATATAATGATTTATTAGCAAATGCTACTAATCCTCATAACATATTTAAATTTAAAATAAGTGCTTATTTTAAATCAAATTTCATGCTTATACCTTAGATTAACATTAAAAATATGAGATTTTCTTTTTATTTTTTATTATGTGATTTTGTACAATATGATGATAAACTAAGGGCCCATTTGGGGCAGCTTATAGGTGCGGCGGCGTTTTGAAAACGCTGCCTCCGTGTTTGTTTCTCGCGGTGGAGCCGCGTATGTGGAAACCGAGTTTTTAAATTTGAATTACACGCGGATCGAGGGTCTATCCCCGCGATCCTCGTTTGGACTCCTAGGTTTTACTCCCCTGCCCTCGAAACAGTCCCGCATATCCTCTTTCGTTCGAAGGATACTTTCCGAGCTCCTCTCCTGCCTCCTTGGCCGAAGTCACTTCGCAGGTAAGGTCTATTCTCCTCCCTGCGCTCCTCCCTCCGCTCTTCCCTCCTCTCCCCCAATCCTGCATTTCCTCTTTTGTTTCTCCCGGACGTTCCTTATGTGGAAATTATCGGTGAATATGGAGTTGTCTAGTAGATCCAGTTTAGGATTGATGAATATTTATTGTGGAAATGTAGATCCATTTTTTTCGGTGAATATGGAGGTGATTTCACTGTTTAAAATTGTTCTCGCTCTCTTTCTCCTTCGGTTATATTTTTGGATTATAGATCCAAGGGTGATATCTTAACGTTACAGTGGGATTGTGTTCCATATGCTTGATCTGTGATTTTAACTTATTTTTTAACATATTATATGATTGATCTATGATTTCGGTGAATGTGGGGGATTTCATTTTGTTGTTGTGGCTATGAAAAATTTGAAACATCATCAATCTTTATCCCGATGTACATGCAGTCTCATATGACAAGATCTAAATGGAGTATTTATCATTTGCTTAGTTTACAGAATTATATGGAAGATCTTCATGCAGTTTTTTTGCAACCCTCTATACAGGCTTAAATAATACATGATCTATTTGCTCGGTTAGAAGTTTGTCATGAATATATGTTCTGAATATTCTTCTCTTTTCCAGTTAGAAGTATAAATTGCAGTTTCTATTTTTCAAAGATCGATTATGGATATAACTATAGGAGTGATTTTCATTTTTCCATGCATTTCCTCCCTTCCATAAAAATTAGATAATGTAAGCAATTTATAACAACAGAAGATAACAATGTCAAATGAAGCCTGAATCGGATGTTTGGGGTTGTTTTGTTTTGGCTGCATATGTATTATTAGCTGATGTTTGGGTTGGTTTGGTTCAATTCAAGTTTAGAATTGATTATCTAGTATAAGTTTAGTATTTATTACCAATTGGAATTATATTTTCGACCATTGTTTATTGTAAATGAGGATTATCAATCTTCAATACAGATAATACAGAAGTATGAATTGCAGTTTATATGTTCAAATGACTCATTTCAAATGACTCGTCTCATAATAATAATTATGCTTTCCTTCCAACAAAAATGTTATTGTACATACGATTTTTCTCTTGATCACCATTAATTTCATGCTAATTTGTTTATCTTACAATCAAAATGAGTAAATCTAAAGAATTTGGATCATCAGTGATATGGGATAAAGAGACTATCTTGATATTTTGTGATCTTTGTGTAAGGGAAGTCGAGTTGAGTAATAGGTCGACCACCTATTTCAATAAAGAAGGTTGGCAGAACCTAACCGTTAAATTCAAGAAATTCACCGGAAGGGATTATGATCGGATGAAACTTATAAATATGAGATCAATTAAAAAAAGACTGGAAAATTTAGAAAGAACTCAAAAGAGGATCAACTGAATTGGGTTGGGATTCACTTAAGCGGACAATAGATGCACCAGATGAATAATGAGCTGAGAAGTTAGCGGTAAATACATACCTATATTTGCTTTTTGCATTGATTTCATTTTTTTAAAGATTTTGACTAATTATTTATCTTTTTAGATTACTGGTTGTGCCGGCTGCCAAAAAATTCAAACTTAGCGGCATTGATCCAGTATTAGAGGAAAAGTTGTATAGCATGTTCATAGGTGTTATCGCTACCGGAACTCATGCTTTCACCCCAACTTACCAGAGCTTTGTTGGTTTAACATATGACATGGCAACCGAGCACATAGGTGAATCTGGAGAAGGTCCCAGCTAACTCCAGATGTTCAATCAACTGGTGGGACAAAGCGTCCCAGAGCGGAAAAAAGGAAAGTTGGAGTGTCAAAGGTTTCATAGAGACGCTGCTTAAATCCTGCAAACCGAAGCCTGCACCACCACCAATAACAAACAACTACTCAATTCAAGAGTGCCTTAAAATCCTGTATACATATCCCGGTGTTAGAGAAGACGAACACATGTATTTAAAATATATGAAGTTGATGGGGAACTCCACTCGTACACAGTTCTTCGCGAATTTTGACCAAGAATTCTGACTTTCTTACTTGCGATCTTTTATGAATGATTGATTATGATTGACTTTTGTTTTTATTTTAGCACTAGTCATTGTAATAATTATGTGATTGACTCTTTGTTCCTATATCTTCCTTGAACTATATGTGATTGTCTGTGTCATTACATTTTATGTTTATGTCTTCGTTTATTTCTTCTAAAATAGTTTCTTTCCTAATACTGCAAGTTAACGTTAAACATCTTAAAAAAAAATCATTTATCACATTTTATAGAATGGATGAAGAACAAATTAACCACAAACGCAGAGTTACTCTCGTCGTCATTTTTTTATACTACTACTATTATACATATGTTGACCGAACACCTTGTATGACATCGAGTCAGATAGGAGAAAAATGGGTCGGGGAGATATTACGGGGACACCCAGCAAGGTTTGCAAACATATTTCGTATGACGAAGGTGATATTTCTCGACCTGCTTAATGAACCTCGAGACATTCATAGATTACACGACTCATCAAGAACAACTGCCAGAAAGGTATTGGCAATTACCATGTATATCTTATCCCAAAATGAATCTATCAGATGAGCTATGAAGCGATTCCAACATTCTTCGGAAACTATTAGTAGATATTTTTTTATTGAGTTTGAATGCGCTAGTGAGTCTGACATACAAGATAGTAAAGCCCGAGGACCCAACGTTTCAGACCATTCATACACAAATTACAAACAACCCTCGATACATTTCTTTCTTCAAGATAAGTTGCTTACATAATTTTCATTTTTAAATTTAAAAATTTATTGATTTTAAGTTGATTAGGGGAACTTTCTGCACCACAGGACTGTATTGGAGCTATTGACGGAACATACGTCAATGCACGACTGTCTCCTGCAGAGAAAGTCGTATACATCGGACAGTGTGGATCCCCCACACAAAATGTCTTGGTCGTGTGTGATTTCAATATGTATTTTACTTTTGTGATGACTGGATGGGAAAATACCACACACGATAGCCATGTTTTCAAGTTTGCTACTAGAAACCGTTCATATGGGTTCCCTTATCCTCCTCTAGGTACGCTAATTTCAGAAATTAATTTTGTTTTGTACATCCATTCATAACTAACATCACACAACAGGTAAGTACTACCTAGTCGACGCTGCATATCCCTTACAAAAGCGGTTTCTTAAGTTGTATCCATATACAAAGTATCATATCACAGATTTTGAAAGGTCAAGAGGTATAGCACATAGGAAGAAAGAATTATTCAATAAAAGGCATTCATCATTACGAGACGTAATCGAACGATCATTCGGAGTGTGGAAGAAGAAATGGGTTATATTGCGTGATATGTCCACTTATCCATTTCCAAAGCAGGTCCAGATAGTAGTGGTCACCATGTCACTACA
Source organism: Phalaenopsis aphrodite (assembly GCA_003013225.1). NCBI lineage: Eukaryota > Viridiplantae > Streptophyta > Magnoliopsida > Asparagales > Orchidaceae > Phalaenopsis > Phalaenopsis aphrodite. The sequence goes on from NEWO01000008.1 coordinate 3,069,472, forward strand.
CAACTTTATTAGGAGGCACCCTTCAAGAACTGATGCAGAATTTGTCGTGGTTGATGCGGATTTACAACAAATTCCCCCCGAAACATTCGAGTATCATGTGGGTCGCACCATACCACAGCTTGAAATGGATTCACTTGAAACAAATACCAAAGATAGTGAAGGGCATCTGAAATGGCAGCTCTAAAAGATCGAATAGCAGATGACATTAGTGAAACATGTTAAGGAATGAATTGTAAAGTTTGGCTAGACAATTATGAATAATACCTTATTTTAGGGTTTTATGTAAGGACAATCTGCTATTACATAGCTATGTTTGGCATTTTTATGTTCACTTGTTTTGAACTATTTAATATGGAAGGCTTGAATGATATTAGTATGAAAGGTGTTATGCTATTATTGTGATGAAAATGAATATCTGGTTTGGAAGAATTCCTTTGTATGTCCTAAACTATATATTGTTGTTTGTAATGCTTTGAGCTCATTTTATAATTACTGTTGATATATTGCTTTATGTTGGTGGGAGTTTGCAGCTTGATGGAGAGCTATCATTTTTGTTATTTGCATCTGGTATCCCTGTAAACTCCATTTGTTTTCCAATGTGGCATGAATTTTAAATTGTATGGTGGCATGAATTTTAAATTATGATTTATAAATTGTGGCTAAACATACTTGTTGCCGTTCAACTGTGATTTATTTATTTAAATAAGAATGAGGGTTGTTTGGTGGAAAATGGAGCTGTTAGTGAGGGGTTTGTCTGATTGGCATGAAGGATTTTTTTTTTAATTGATATTCATGTTTATAGTAGCTTGGATGACCCTATACTTTAAGAGCAACCGCTGTTGGGTTTTTTCATGTTTCGTTATCGAAACTGGATGGATGGTGTCTCTATTTGAAACAGCTTGGATGGCACTTTTTTCAGGGCAACCGCTGCCTTTTGTATTTCGTTCGAGTATGAAGAATAGTTTGTTGGTAATAAAATTTGTTTGGAATCGAATTTGTTGGTAACAAAATTTGTTGGATGCATGGTGCATCTCTTTGAAGCAGCTTTGGTAGCCACATGCGGTTATATATGAGGGGATTATTTGAAACTTTATACTTATATGAGATTTTTTTTTACATTGTTTACCTGCTTACTCCTTTATGTTTACAAATCAGAATTTATTTTTATAATCTTTTGTAATCTGAAAAAGAACTTGAAAGATTCACTATTTCTTTTATCTTTTATGTTGCTTGGGGAGAATATTGAAACAAAATATCCTGATAATGATATTTCGATCCATTTTGAGCTTGTGAAGTGTGTGTTTTATGGGTGTTTATGTGAGTTGATGGGGCTTTTGCTCCATCAGAATATCTAGTTTTTTATTTTAATGTTGAGGGGGCTTATTGATCTTCGGGTTTATGATGACAGAGCAATTTTTAAGGTGAATGCAAGTCCGATTTGCTGCATTGATATTATGTTAAGGTAAATGCAAGTCTGGTTTTAGAATTAAAATTATATAGATGTTATAGTCATGTCCTTCTAGGAGTTATATGAATGATGTATTGAAGTTTTCATATGTTTTATTCGTTTGATGGAGTATCTAATTATTTGTTAACTACAAATGCTTACAGGTTTGGTAAGCATGTCTTTTCCTATTTGTTTGCTCGGTTAGCTTGCTTGAGAGAAATGTGAATACGTATATAGTATGTTGTATCTTATCTTCAGATCTCTTGTTAAAATACCTGCTTAGGAGATATTTTTTTTGGGATATCTACTAGTTGTTGATTGGAGAGCTTAGTTTTAAGCACATATTACAACTTCAACTCCTCTATTCTATTCTTTTCTGAAGCAATCTTTTATTATGCTAGCAAATAGTTATTTCTTTAAAAAGTGAGGTTCAGGATACTGTATTGATCCTGTATTGTATAAATCTGGCTTTGGAATTCCTTGTTGAAAACATCTATTTCGGTTTGAAACATATATGAAGCCTTTCTGTTTTACATTCGATGCATTTTTGTTGTTGAGTCAATGAGGTGTTTTATATTGAGATCAAGCATTGTTGAGTCAATGAGATGTTTTTTTGTTGTCGAGTCAATGAGGTGTTTTATATATTTATATGTATGAAAAATCATTAGAATTGTGTGGTAACATATATGAAGTCTCGCTGTGATAAATATCAATTGTCTCAAACTTTTATAGTAAAGTATGGTTGTGGTAGCATATATGAAGTCTCTCTATGGTATACATTTTCTGTGAGAAGCATCAGTTTGATCATTGTTATCTATTACATAGACTGCTTCTGTATGGCATCATTTTCTATGACTGCTATGGTATGGTTATGTATAACATCATTTTCTATGGTTCCAAGATTTTAGGGTGAAGCATTTGAAACATTTCTATGGCTGTTATTTGATGTACAACATTCGGATTTACCTGAGAAATTGAGTGGTATATATGTAAAAATTTTGGATTTGCCTGCTTCAGGTAATTCTAATTATTGTTGGTATATATGTTATAGCTTTCTCATATTGTTTCGGATTTACCTGTTGCATCTACACTTTCTGCAGTACATATGGGTTTCAAATTACTTGTTGCATCATTTGGGTGTTACGCATCCTTGTATATGATTGATTCATTTGTTTGCTTCAAACTACATGTCGTTTTGCAAATATGTTTGGATATATGAATTAATAGACCAAATGATATTATATGGATTTATGTCATATTTATTTTTTTTCTTAATACTAAATTGTATTGATTTTATTGAGATAACAGTAGAGCAGTTTGGAAGGCCACAGAAATTTGTTGTCGGCAACCGCTGCCTCCAAACTTCAGTAAGTATACTTTCTATATTTCCTCAATTTTTTGACTGATCTATTCTATTTTTAATAACTGCAGGATGATGAGTTTCAGATATTCAAGGAAGTCCAAGAAAGTGATGTGTCGGTGTGGGCTACCGTCGTTGCTACTCACGTCACGCCAGACACATGACTTCGAAAGTCAGTTTTACAGGTGCCCGCAGTGGGCACAACGACAGGAGGACTGCAGTTTCTTCAGGTGGGCCGACAGAGAGTCTGTTTATATGATATCCCAGCTGGACACCGCTACTCAGAGTTCGTCTCAAAAAACTGCATCTGGTTCGAGTGCTTCCTTTTTCACTGTATCCCAGTCGAATAAGTTCGCTCAGAGTTCTGGAGTGTCAGAGCCGGGCAGCAAAGGTCGTGATATACTGCTACATTTTAAAATAAACATTATAATTTTTTTCCTTGTCATTTTGACATGTTTTTTTTGTCTCATTATACTTTATATTAGTATGTTAAGGTGCATTTTATTTTTGATATGCGCAACTTTGCTCGTTTGATATGATCAGATATATTTGAGTTATATAAATGTAATACCAGTTTTTTGTATTCTCTTCTTTTAACATTTGATCTCTAATTTTGTTGAGAAAATAATAAATTTTGCTACACAGACTATTAATTCAATTGAAAAAAAATTGCAAATAAGCTGTTTATAAAAAACACAAACCAAACAGCTAAAAAGCTTATTCAGAACAGTGGCAAAAGGATTTTTTTTTTTCAGAATCAGATGTTTTTCAAATGCAGAAACCAAACAGCCAGACAGTTTATCCGGATCAGCTGCTCATCAGCAAATTATCAGGATAAGGTGTTTATCAGCAGAAGTTGGATAAGTTGTAGCTACCCCAAACAAACCCTAAAATTAAATTGTCAATGATTTAAAGCATATTTATAAATTATTTTAGTTTTATGAAAAAAAAAATTTTTTTTTTTTTTGGATCAAAGCTTATACCTTAATCTACCTCAAGGCTTATGCCTCACCTCATTAAAACAAAGCCCCTCAATTTCGAATTTGGGCTTCTTAAATTTGGATATTACTATATTTCTATGAAAAATATCAAAGATTTACTGAGTTAAGGAAATCCAAGTCGAGCAGTTCAATATGGAACACCCTAATTCCCATCTACGACTACCCTCATCATGAGCTTGCAATAGTTAGTAATTTTTCCTTCAATCGTTGTCATTTCTCACTACTATGCCCTACTATTTCTTATTGAATACCTCTGTTTCCCAAAACTGTAGCATAAAGCTAGAAGGTTACTTATTAAGAATGCTTCCCTACTTTGACTTCTTATTTGGTTAGTACGTGCCTTTCTTTACTATTTTGGGTAAAGTGAGAGTTAATTTGTCTAAAAAATTTTGAAAACGTACATGAATTCATAGTGGATTTATTGAAACATACTGAATTTGATTAACTTTTAATGAGTTCTAGAAGGCTATCGTATTATGGTCATTTTGAGTTATTAAAGGAAACAAATTTATCAAATATTAAGTAGTGAAATAAAATTCAAAATTTCTCAATTTCCTGTACGTGTATTATTGGATGTACATCCATCAAATGCTCCATATCGCTACAATCATCCCTAAGGGTGAATCTCCTTATGCCAGTGTGTATTTTGGATCTTCTATTAATAATTTCTATCTTGGTTCTCTGTCAAATTGTTTGGTGATATGCGTGTACATGATTAAAATGTCGTCAAGTGTGATACATATCAAATTCATTTTTGTAATGTGAACCAGAAACATTGCTGAAATTTTATATTATTCTCAAATTTCTTCGTGAGATTTTAGATCTTGACAAATATTGCATTCTTGTTAGAGCGAAATAAAGATGCTTATTATTTTTTAATTAAAGGTGGTTATTTTAATCTAAAATTCAGAATTTTAAACAAATCGTGACCCTTTTGTACGCTACCATTTTATATCTCATCCTAGGTTGTATTACTAATCTATAAACCCAAATCTTACTATGTCAAAGAGAAAGCAATTTTTTTGAGTGGTATGCATGTAAATCATCCAATAATGAAACATGCACACATCGCCAAAAACATGGTCATTGCCAAAATGATGCAGAAAAATTATAATTTTGTCATCACGCTCACCTCACTCATAATCCTTAGCCCCAGCAACCACAAGCATGGTGGAGATTTTATTAAATATGATCACATGTCTTGGGTTACAAGTGATGAAAAAATCAAAAAACATAAGAATATTGCAATAAATCAAGAATGCAAAATCACACAAAATAGGAGTAAATTATTTTCATGATAGCAATGAGGAATTATGTTCCCAATCATGTCAGGAACGGCAATTGCTGGAGCACAGAATGGGAGTCGATCATCCGCAGTGCAAACCATATGGAATAATATTTCCAATGATTTTAGGAATTGTAGTTATTGTAAATATCTTCAAGTGAACAGAACCATAGGAAAAGTAGAATAGCTCAATTCTAATGTGCCCTCAGAATAAGGATAACCAATACTTCTCAAAAAAAAAAAACGGGTATAGCTTGAAATTAATGGTTTAACATCACTTGCGCAGAAGAATTGATACAAGAAACTAAGAATGCATATGCCAGCAACAAATATAATTGTGAATAAGTTGATACTTTCAGCATTATTTAAAGCCATACATTCCTTGTCTCAGATGTTCGGTTGCTCCCAGAGGCAATCACCAAGCCATTCTCCACAATAACACAACTAACAGGCAATAAGAAACATTAGGAAAACAAAGACATATTGTGCATGCAATTATGATAGTATACAACTAATGAGACTGAAATTTTGTGATGTGTAAGTACCATCTTGAAATGTCAAATAACTATCAAACTACTTATTTGAAAATTTATCTGATAGTATACCTCTCCCTTATATTACCTTTTACATTTAATTTTTATTTATTCAATATCAAAATAACCATCGACCCTTAAAACAGATAATTGAAATTTTATCTGATAAAATCCATGTAAGAACCTAGAAACATAGTAAAAGAAACATTCAATGAGAGTGAGATAAGCAAATAACAAATCAAAAACACTAACATCAAGCAAAAAAACATGAAAAATATAGATGTAAATAATTTATATGTGTGTGTGTGTGCACGCGTGTGTGAACACAAACATCAAGCAAAAAAACAAGAAAAATATGGATAAAAATAATGTGTGTGGTGTGTGGGTATTTGTGGGTATGGGGTATATCACTCTCATATATCTTAGATAAGTTTCTTTAAAGTTGTTTTAATTTTTTAGTGACCTATATTTAATAAAATATGATAAAAAATTTCTTATATTATATAGGGCTAAGGAGTCATTTCATTATTAGATTGATCAAAATTGTACCCAAAAAAAATATAAAGGAGGCATTTGATAGTTTTTCAAACCGTAGTGAACCATATAGGCGCGTGTTGCGAAACTTCAGGAAGAAAGTGATAATTACCAACCTAAAAGAGGGATGTTTTACTCTAAGCCCGTCATCAAATAGATGAATAAAATCAGAAAAGACATTTAACACTGACTTTATATACTCATATCAATAGTTCGCTAGCAACATACCAACAGACACACAGGTTTATGGATTAGTGCAGGAAATACATGCATTCCAAAGCCTGGGTTAATAAATAATAAGTCATAGCAATATTAAATGTATTCATCCATAACTTGTATGGAAGCGCATTTGAAACCAAGCATAGTTTTTTAACTTCTAAGGAAAACACTTCAAAAGGCAGGATGTTATAGACCTTTTATAACTGAAAGCTTTTAGCAATTATACCCCAGAACAAACTTCTCATAATTGAATCCTGTTTTTATTTGTCAACTTATGAATTTCAAATAAATTCAGATAATTTATTATCATATCATTAATCAAAAAATTTAACAGCCTCGTAACCAATTATTTAATTAGAACACTGTCGTGCATGTCAATGTTGCTCCTAGCTTTACCTCCCTGTATCATGAAAGATAAAGGATAAATATAATTCATAAGAAGAGGAAGAATCCATCGTACCCAACAGGAACTTCTAGTCTGTCAAAAGCCAGTTTAGCCTGTTAAGATAATTATTGCTTTCAGAAAATATACAGCAAGATGCATACAATTGCATAATAATCATGTATTTTGGCAACATTCTACATAATCTAATAATATTCCCTCAAAAATAAGTGATCCTCCAAAAGTAAATAAAATGCTTCAGAAACAGACTTTGCCATGCTACTTAACTGTATGATCTAAGCACATGTAAATCAAAATCTAAAGAATCTGCAGCTCCCATTATATTTTACAATTCAAAATGTTGACAGCTTAGTTTATCACAGTTAAGAGAAAATTAATGGAAGACAATTAGTAACAAATAGGTTTGTTTGACGCCTCATTTAAATTTCCATGGTTTATTGGAATGAAATATAACAGGGTATTTACATTATTTCAGCACTCACTAAATTCTAAAGTGGCCATTATCATTGTTAATGAGAAGTGGAATCTCCCTAGTTCCTCAAACACATCGAGCAACAATGGTACAAATGCCATTGCAACTATTCCTACTAACGCTAATAGATTATCATTGATTTGGTTTGGTAAACCAGGACTTAATCCAAAAAGTTATATTTTTAATTTTATACAATAACATAAATGATGTGAATTGGAATAAACTTATTTGGTTTAAAGGTTACGGTGTTAGTTTGCCATTTTCAGCTGAAAGGTGATTCATCATGGACCCAATACTAAAAACAAACTTAAGACCAAAGGTATGGAGGTGCATGCATATCATGTGTCCTCTTTGTAAAAACATGGAGGAATCTCACTTGCACCTTTTCTTTGAATTCCCTATATCAATGATCATATTTAGATCTACTGTGCCAAATGGACCTTCCCTCATGCATGCTGTACTTTCCTCCGAGCTGTGACTCATGCATATCACATTATGGATAGAATCCTGTATACTTTTCTTTTCTCCTTGCCATCCAGTGTGTTGCTTATTACATTTGGTTGGAAAGAAATGAAATCATTTGAAATAAAAATAGATCCTTTATCCAAAAAATATGTGGAGACTTAATCAATGCCAAAAAGCTGATAAGCAAAAAATGGAATTTGAAAGTGGTATGCCTCATATGATCTCTATGACTTCAGGTCGCAGCATTTATTTAATAAAGAAATTTTGGATATTACTGATCCTGGTCGCTTCTCTCTGACTCTTACAGTATTTTTTGCACCAGTTTTGTTGTTTGTTAGCTACCATTATGTTATGGGCAATGAGGATATAATTCCCAGATGTTCAACACGATCCCTTATTGTTGACATATATTATGAATACTATATTACTCAATAAGGAATATGAGGATTCCAATGCTTGGTTATTTTTGTCTACCTTCATAGATGTTGGCATTCATGAGATTATATCATTGTGGTTTTCTTTCAGATTAATTGAATTTTTATCATTATGGTTTTCTTTCAGCATAATTGAAATTTCCAACAAGTGTCTCTTCAATTCCTTTTCTTTCTGGTGCTGAGATTTTTTGGATTGCCTCAGGATAAGTTATGGATACTAAAGAAACTAAGTGGTCTGTGTGCATTAACGTCTTATGCTCTATATGAGAATTTTGATATTTTGCAATCACCTTCTTACTCAAGTTTGTAATATCTTTTAGAGTATTTCAGAAGTCTCATTTTCTTCCACTATTTGTTCAACCTTATTTTAGCAAGAAAATCTTGTTGGGAATGGCCGATAAGCAGCCATGATGCATAATGATACAATGGAAACTTCATTATTCCAGTAACTGTAGGAGACAGCAATAAGCCATGGCAGATCCAGCAAAGAATGATCAATTTTACGATCACCAGTTCTTTATGCTAGCAGCTGCATTTCAGTTCATTTCCACTCGTCGCCTACTTGCCTGCTCTCCATGTGCTGCAATACCCAAGTCTAGCCACTCTCGCAGTTTGAAAGATACCAGACCACGCCCCGACTCTTCGCTCCAGCCCTCACCGACTCACCGAACGCCTGTTCAAACTAGCCTTACCCATGTGCTTTTTATTAAAAATTGAACATTTCTCCACTCTCTTTATATATATTATATTACACTATATATATATATATATATATATTATTGTCAATAACCATTATGGATTGTGCCCAGTCAAACTTTAGTAACATCAGATAACATTCATTTCCACAAGTATTCTGGCCACCGAGGGTTTGGTTAGGTTGAAAGTAGGCAAATCTAACTTCAAATGATCCCCAAGGATGGCCCTAATAGAGTAGAAAATTAGGTTGAAAGTAGGCAAATCTAACTTCAAATGATCCCCAAGGATGACCCTAATAGAGTAGAAAACCTGATGGTGAAAAAAATGCAGCTTGAGACCAGGTAAACTAAACCATACTGGTACAGTAGGAGTTTCATAATTTGGGTCGAAATCAGAAGACCACTTGAGTATCTTCAATGATTTGACTGAGATATTAAGATATTTCTTGGAGAAAATTCTGGTGTAGTCTTCAGCCACTGTTAGTTGGATCAATACATATCTCTCATCCATGAATCTCGTTTTTCACTTGTCTATTAGCTTAAGATCATAAACACTCTTTCTGATAACATTCATAGGAGAGTGTCCCCACAGAAATTTTTCAATAAGAGTAAACTTGAATTTTTTCTTCAATGTAGAAATTTCTGATTCAAAGAAAAAGATTGTTATTTTTCCACATTTCTTACTTCTCTTCCTAACAAAAGGGCAATTATCTGCACCCTCGCGACATTTCTTATAGCTTAATGGGAATACCACAGCGGACTCCATCTGAAGGTTCACCCCGTAGGCAAAGGAAACTTTGTACGGCTCAACCAAAGAAGAAGGAAGCGTCCTCAAAGCAAGAAGAACTGTCGGCGTTAAGCTACAGCGAGGTTGCTGACAGTCAGAAAATTGTCGGCAGAGGATCGGGCACAATCGCAGCAGAAGAAGGAATCAGAAACCTAACTGTCGGACACAAACGCAGAAGCAGGTGGCACAGCGTCGAAACAAAGACGCAGACGCACCACGTGACGGAGGCGCAAGAGAAGGAACTGCGACGAAAACTTGAGATGGTGACTCCGCCGCAGACGTAGACGAGCGAGAGTCGATGATGCGAGGTCCTCTCATTCGAGCGGTAGAATCAATTGCAACTGAAATCGGCATCGGAAGCCATGGAGCACAGAACCCTCATATTACACCCATTGTAAGATGTTTGGTTATATCATTGATAAATGTCACAAGTTTCATCCAATTTTGAAATCTAAGGTTAAAGTGAATAAGGATGGATCTAACCATGCTACTCTTGACATTTTAATTTCAACTGGGGAGGATACTACCAGATAGGAGGTGTCTGTTACCCCTGAGGACCCCCATGACACTGTTGTACTGTTACTGTGAGTGATGTGATGCTGACACCTTCAAATCCCATAGAAAACAGTACTGATAAACTATTACCTATAAATGACATTGTTCAGACTGATAATCAGGAGAGCCTCGTAGCTCCACTTTTTCAGGAATTATCTGGTGTAGAAACAACTCATACTTCACATATACTAGAACTTATTGTGGATACTATGGTCGGTATTCCTTCTGCTTCAGCTCTACCACCTCATCAGACAGATTCTTCAGATGAGGAATGGCGGGTCTATTCCAGGAGGAAGAAGAAGAATGGAGGCCGACTCCAGCTCGGGAACATATTGGATGATACATTGGTTACTACTGACAATAGCGATCATCTTACGAGCTTATTAACTTACTCCTTCCCTAGAACTAGAGACAGAGGTAAGACCAAATTGAGTCTCAAGCCACCTGATTCTATGTATTTCGACACTGTTAGGCTTTTTATTTAAGTATCAAATGTGTTTTACTATTTTTTTTAAGTTTTGGAACCATTTGTGATTTTTGTGTGGGCAGAGTGCCACGTTTGGGCCCTCCCACACATTGTATCTGTACTTTCTATTTAATATATTAGCCTTTTTGGGCTTTNATATATATATATATATATATATATATATATATATATATATATATATATATATATATATATATATATATATATATATATATATATATATTATATTGTCAATAACCATTATGGATTATGCCCAGCCAAACTTCAGTAACATCAGATAACATCCCTTTCCACAAGTATTTTGGCTACCGATGGTCTGGTTAGGTTGAAAGTAGGCAGATCTAACTTCAAAGGATCCCCAAGGATGACCCCAATAGAGTAGAAAACCTGATGGTGAAAAAAATGCAACTTGAGACCAGGTAAACTAAACTATACTGGTACAGTAGGAGTTTCATAATTTTGGTCAAAATCAGAAGACCACTTGAGTATCTTCATTGATTTGACTCCGATATTAAGATATTTCTTGGAGAAAATTTTGGTGTAGTCTTCAGCCACTGTTAGTTGGATCAATACATATCTCTCATCCATGAATCTTGCTTTCCACTTGCCTATTAGTTTAAGATCATCAACACTCTTTCTGATAACATCCATAGGAGGGTGTTCTCACAGAAATTTTTCAATAAGAGCAAACTTCAATTTTTCCGTCAATATAAAAATTTCTGATTCAAAGAAAAAGATTGTTATTTTTTCACCTTTCCTACTTCACCTCTTAACGAAAGGGCAATTATCTGCACCCTCGCGACATTTCTTATAGCTTAAGGGGAATACCACCGCGGGCTCCATCTGAGGGTTACCACCCCGTGGGCAAAGGAGACTTTGTCCGGCTCAACCAAAGAAGAAGGAAGCGTCATCAAAACAAGGAAAACTGTCGGCGTTAAGCTATAGCAAGGTTGCTGATAGTCAAAAAATTGTCGGCAGAGAGAGGATCGGGCACAATCGCAGCAGAAGGAATCAGAAACCTAACTGTCGGACACAGACGCAAAAGCAGGTGGCACAACATCGAAACAAAGACGCAGACACACCACGTGATGGAGGTGCAAGAGAGGGAACTGCAACGAAAACTTGAGATGGTGACGTCGTTGCAAACGTAGACGAGTGAGAGTCGACGATGCGAGGTCCTCTCCTTCGAGCGGTAGAATCAATTGCGACTGAAATCGGCATCGGAAGCCATGGAGCACAGAATCCCCATATTATACCCACTGTAAGATGTTTGCTCATGTCCTTGTTAAATGCCACAAGTTTCATCCAATTTTGAAATCTAAAGTTAAAGTGCTGCTCTGGACATTTTAGTTCCAACTGGGAAGGATACTACCAGACAGGAGGTGTCTGTTGCCCCTGAGGACCCCCCATGACACTGTTGTTACTGTTACTGCGAGTGATATGATGTTGACACCTTCAAACCCCATAGAAAACAGTACAGATAGACTATTACCTATAAATGATAGTGTTTAGACTGATGATCAAGAGAGCCTCGTAGCTCCACTTTTTCAGGAAGTATCTGGTGTAGAGACAACTCATACTTCACATATACTAGAACCTATTTTGGGTGCTACGGTCGGTATTCCTTCTGCTTCAGCTCTACCACCCCATCAGATTGATCCTTCAGATGAGGAATGGCGGGTCTAATGGAGGCCGACTCCAGCTCGGGAACATATTGGATGATACATTGGTTACTACTGACAATGGAGATCATCTTACCAGCTTATTAGCTTGCTCCTTCCCTAGAACTAGAGACAGAGGTAAGACAAAATTGGGTCTCTCTCTAGCCACTTGATTCTATGTATTTCCACACTGTTAGGCTTTTTATTTAAGGACTCAATGTGTTTTTCTGTTTTTTTTAAGTTTTGGAACCATTTGTGATTTTTGTGTGGGCAGAGTGTCACACTTGGGCCCTCCCACGCATTGTATCTGTATCTTTCTTTCTATTTAATATATTAGCTTTTTTGGGCTTTCAATATATATATATATATATATATATATATATATATATATATATATATATATATATATATATATATATATATATATATAT
>NEWO01000008.1:3082374-3109459 GCA_003013225.1 Phalaenopsis aphrodite
GTTTATGTATCCATCACCTTGCCAATTTGTTTCAAAGTAGGATTCTTAAGTACCCATTCAGGTTTTTTCAACTCAGCGAGGAATTTTCTAAATATACATTTGTCCAAATTGTTTCAATGTGGCGAGAAAAATAATTAAATAAGTACTTGTTCAGATTGTTCCGACTGGGCAAGAAAATTCTTGGGCACCACTTTCCATGCAGTCTCGTTGAAAAACTAGGCACACTCTATGAGCTGGTGGGCAAGCATAGTGTTCTCTATCAATGTCAGATGCCACGAGACTACCAAATATTTTTTTTGTAACTTGAACTTACAAAAAATTTTAATTTGAACAATTTTAACATTAATATGATATAAAATAAAATAAATCAAGATATAAATCACAACTAAATAAAATTTCTAATTGATTCTCTTCAAAATTCAATATCTTGAAGACCTAGATGAATAAAATATCACATTGAATACATATCAAATATTGAACGTCATATTACCACTGAATCCACAACAGGAAAATGAGCAAACAAAAGGTGAGGCTTTTTTAAAATTCAAAGTGAAAATGCGCAAGTATTAAGATGTTTACTCGGATAAATCAGACATGTATAAATTTAAGTCTTTCGAGTGTTTTTGAAGTAATTTTCAAGTTCATGGTCATGTTTTAAAAGCCATGCACGTCAATTTGAAAATGTGCAAAGTTTTATAATGTGTCCAAATATATGAAATTGATCACCAGCATGTGCTCCAGCCAAAATCATAATGTTTTAAAAATGGTAAGCTAATATTGTGCGAAATAAAGATAACTTTGCACTGAAATTATTCTTGATTTGAGATATCTGCAATGCTATTTTGAAAATACTTATGTTTATTTTAAAATTATAAATTCTTATATCTTGAAATTAAAGTTAAAAAAACAAGTTAAACATAATCAAGTAGGCCCCACTATCGACAGAACAATTTCATAAGCCTAGCCTGATTCTCTTCCTCAGAAGAAGTAGACTTGACGAATAATATTTTTTAATAAAATTCAAGTAATGTGAATAATTTGAAATATATAAAAGTTTTGAAAATTAAACATCTATAATGGCTATGTTGACTAAAAATCTCAATCGGATGAGTTAATTTTTAAATCAAACTTTAAAATCAAGTTTCCAAACAAGATAAAAATACTCAAGTAAATTCAATCACCTAAAACATAAAATAAAATCCATCCACCCTCCATAATAATTTATCAAGAATGACAGATTTTTCATTAACCTCACTTCACAATTAGCAAATATCAAATCAAATCTATTTTTAAGCTCACTGTCACAGATAAATAGCCCCACATCGGCTAGGTGTATGACAAAAAAACAATATTTAAGTCTTGGGCTGCCACCACCCATAAAAGCTCTTTTGGGAGGTAACAAGTGGTATCAAAGCAGATTACTGTCTGTCAGATGTGTGGACTCTCCATGGTCCAGTGAGACCCTCGGTGGAGCCGATCCGTGACGAGGGCGTCACGTGATTAGGTGGAGGAGAATGTCACGGACAAATAGTCTCAAATTGGCTAGGTGTAGGCCGAAAGACAGTATTTAAGTCATGGGCTGTCCACCTCTCTTAAGGGCTCTTTTAGGAGGTGACAAGTGGTATCAAAGCAGATTGCTGTCTGTCAGATGTGTGGACTCTCCATGGTCCAGTGGGACCCTCGGTGGAGTCGATCCGTGACGAGGGCGTCACGTGATTGGGTGGAGGAGAATGTCACGGACAAATAGTCCCACATCGACTAGGCGTAGGGCCAAAAAACAGTATTTAAGTCCTGGGCTGCCCACCACCCATAAGGGCTCTTTTGGGATGTGATATCACACTCAAATACTCACACCAATAAAAACGTGGCCCAAGTCCTTTATCCACCTGATTTCATATAACGTCTTTATAAAAAATAGCGATTATGATCAGAGCCCCCTCAACTAAAGATTAGTCGTCAAATAATGCTATTAAATTACGATCACAATTGTAACTCGTGTATTCCCAACAACTTTCTATCATTTGAGTTGTAAATCATAAGAGTACATTTTATTGACATCGAACCCCCTCTCAGGTAGGGCAACCTAAATGTATAGTCTTAGAATAACAATTCACCTGATATCTACAATATCACCTTGGATGATGCAACCAATAATTGCTAGCAAGGATTCCTCGGTCATGCTAGGTCGACTATATCATGTGACTAAGTAGATTAGGGACAATGATGCTTGGAACAACAAATTCAAGAGATCTTAATCAAGTTCATAATCATTCCCTCATCATGTGCTTTAAGCTCAAGATGATAAATTTTGTAATTCAAAAATCTGATTATATTACTATTATATGTTGAATAACCAGTATTTAATAACCAACCTTAACTGAAGTTCTCTCTTGTTGTTTGTGTAATAATAATAATTTTTTAACAATTAGTGTCACTTCGAATAAAAACTGCCTTAATGATTTGTTACTAGGAGAGCTTCATTCAAACCAGATGAGAGGCAAGAAAAACAAAGGTGTATATTTGATGAGCTCTAACACATCTGACATTATTGTCATCCATCTCCATCCACCACGACCCGTAATTGCTACCACTGACCATCATCAGCTATAGAGACAAGTCGTAATGCCACTGTTGTAGTCATTGGCCATTGTCGCCACGCATGTCCCATCCTGTCTTTGCTAACTGCCACCTTTACCACTGCTTTGCCAAAAATAATGTGACCATTTGGTTATTCCCTTAGCATCAAACATTTTGCATCTTTTCCAATGATTCAATTCATTATATCATTCTGAATAGGACTATAAAAAAGCTCGTTGTTCGCAAATAGCTCGTGTTCGGCTCATAAAGTAGATTTTGTTTGAATCATTCATTAAGTGAGCCGAACACAAACAAATTTTTTGAGCTCAAATTATAAATGAGTTGAACACGAACAACCCTTTCATTAATCGTGTTCAACTCGTTTAGCTCAAAATAAAAAAAAATTATATACATTATTTATGTAATAGTATATTATATATGTTTATATCTAAGTTTAAATCACCACAACTCATGTGGTCATGTAGCTCTGTGCCTTTATTGCATAGGAATGGTGTCGTTTTGCATTCAGCACCCTACATCCATATTTCTAATTAATTTAAACGAGTCAATTCGAGTCGAACCGAGCTGAAAACACACGAACATTTTTTCGAGTCGAACAAGAACAAACTGTTCATCAGCCATTTTGAACATTAGCTAATTTCAAACAAAAAAAATATAAATGAGTCGAAGAAAAATACATGTTTAGCTCGCTCAAGCTCATCTTATTTATACCCTTAATTCTAACGGAATTAATTTAGATTTCATCTTATGTTTCACATAAAAAAAAGTGTAATCAGTAACATCCATTATGATTGTCATATTAAATAGCGCCAAACGGGTAAGATTGTCAGTGTCAAATCAAGCTGTAAGGGCTAACTTCTATAGGCAAATGCCAAACAAACTACTGACTTGCAGCTAATACTAGACAAAAAGGAGTCTGTATTTTGAATCATGTAAATATTGCTAAAGCAGCTGAGGGAAGCATAAAGGAACATAAGGACAACTAAACAATTTTAGTAGAGCATAATTGGAGGTGCAATTATGTCCATAAAAACGACCACAATCTACCTGTTTTAAAGCAAGTTCCATGAACGAAAGCTTGGATGTCGTATCTAACATGATCTTTAATAGTACCTGAAATCAGAGAGCCACAAAAAATAAGGAAAATGTGTACATTTTACAAACTTCAAAAGAGAATTAAAAAAAATCATCAAGGGAAAAAGATCGTGACAATACTAAGTTATGGTCATGTATTAAGACTGTTTTTACTGCTTCATGGTAGGAAAAGCAACCAGCAAAAATGAGTATCAAATTAGATGAAAAAATATATATTATTTCCTAATTTTCCAAAATTTTATTATAGAAAGCATAGTTTGAAAAAAATATAATAGAATTTATGATTAAGATAAATGCTCTCAAAAAATTCTGAAAACAAAAATTGAAAAAACAAAAAATGTCATAAATGAAGAAAAGATTGGCATTTAAGATGATATGAATGATTTTATATAGATAATATTTTTGGAAGCGCCTTTAGCAGTATTGTATCCTCATTACAGTGCATGTTGCCAACTCTAGCATAGCGACCACTTTTCGAAGGGACTTTGGGTGCTTATACTTGAACTAGCTACTTTAAGATCATGTTTCGATAGAAAATCAATAAATCAATTTTTTTTAATGAACAGTACATTTTTAATGAATAAACATATTTTTACATTTTAAGATCAGTGTATAATAATAGCTACAGCATTATGGTTTGAGATTAGAAAAGGAAAAGAAATTTACACAAACAAACACGTGTACATATAGCAGTAAATTCTTACATATTTATATACCTAACATCTAAACATTTAGATTTAACTATATAATACTCTAATCTCTACGTCAAATTAAAAAAGCTACTAACATCAACTTATTTGAACTAAAACATAATTTACAATGCATATAATATGATATAATTTAAGCATTAGGGTGTTATAAAAACTATATAAAATTTTAGAAATTAGATATGTAAAAAAATTAAAATTTTGTTGTATGCACCTAAATACCCTTGAAAGAAACTTTAAGATCTAATCCTCAATGTTATCCTTCTGCTTTCTATCTCTCTCTCTTCCCTTCGTTGAATAGTTTCAACCATGGCAACAAAAAGCAATTATTCAAAAGAGAAAATTAAGGAAAAAAAATCAATTTCATGGATTATATTAATTTTTTAGTCTAAATTACATGATGCAACAGAAAGTAGATCTCACGTAGTTTACGGTAGTAGCTATAGACAGACTTAGAGGTGATGCAAAGTGGGGATTATAAATGAGTTGGTTGTAGAATAGTGGTTGTGATCAGGGTGGTTATTGATCAACGGTATAGGTGGTTTCTATTGCAGACTGGGAAAGGTAGGCATTCCTTGCTTGGTACGACATAGGTGTTGTGATATCCCCTCGCAAGCTGGAGGTTTCTAGTAGGAGCATAAGCTTGGGTTTGAGTTGTTGAAGCCAGAAGTTGGGAAGAGCTTTGGTGAAGAGGTCTGCCAACTGATCTTTTCTTGTGAGGTGACGTACTAAGGTATTGTTGTTTTATGCAATCTCAAATGAAGTGGCAATCTACTTCAATATAGTGGTCTTGTCATGGAAGACTAGATTGTTTGTTAAAGCGATGGTTGATGTGTTGTCGTAGTACAGAGTGGTGGGTAGTGGTTGAGAGATGTGAAAATCTTGTAGTAAGCATCGAGCATGGTATTCTGATTCGGTAGAGGATAACATAAGCATCGTTTGGATAGCAAGGCAATTTTGTGTTGACAGTAAGGTTTAAGCCAAGGATAACATAGGCATGAAGGTTTTGAGGTGATTATAGGATGGTGTGCGGTTGTAGAAGAGTTCATAGGGAGATTTAGATGTTGTTGTGGTTGAGGGCAGACGGTTTATGAGATAATAGGTTGTGAGTAATGCTTCAACCCAGAATAGGGTTGGTAGTGATACGACAGTCAATATGGTACAGACTGTTTTAATTAAGTGATGGTGCATGCACTTGGCGATACAGTTTTGTTCGGGCATATGGGGATAGGTGTAATGGTGTTGCATGCCACATTTTTTTAGGATGTTTTGGAGATTGTGGTTCACATATTCACCTCCACCATTGGTACAGGGAGTTTTAATGTGGTGATTAAATTAACTTTCAATCTTTAGTGTGAACGAGATATATCCATCTACAGTGAGAATATCCATCAACAAACACCAAGAAATATTTATAAGATTGTAAGGAAGGAGGGGGAAAAGGATCTCATACATCAGAGTGAATTAGTTCTAACATTGAAGTAGATGTAGTAAATGAGAGTTTGTGACTATTAGCAAGACCGCAAAAATTACATTGTAAGTATGTGCAGCGTAATTGAACAACAACAACTTTATCCCACTAAGTGATGTCCGCTACATGAATCATTTTTTCTAATGTGTCCTACTGAGTGTCATATTTTCATTTAATTCTAATAGAAAAAGATTTAAAAAAAAAATATGCCCAAATCTTTTTAGGTCTACCTCTGTCTTTCTTAACATCAATTGAATCTAAAACATCTACCCTTCTAGCCGGATCTTATGGTCGACGTTTAATGTGACCAAACCATCTAAGAAGACTCTTTCTAATCTTGTTTGCCACTGGAGCTACACTAATCATACTACGGATATATTAATTTTGCATTTTGTCTGTAAGTGTCAAACCACTCATCCAACTAAGCATTTTCATCTCAGCAACATTTAATTTTGTTTTATGCTTCTAATTTAAAAGCCAACATTTTGTGTCAAAAATCATTGCAGGTCCCACCACCATCTTATAAAAGTTTCCTTTCAATTTATAGGTATTTTTTTGTCACACAATAGGCCTGATGCATTCCTCCACTTTAACCAACCAACTTGAATTCTACTAGTAACATCTTCAACTATATCACCATCACTTTAAATAATAAACCTGAGATATCTGAAACATTCACACCTTTTAATAATTTGATCGCCCACAATTATAACTCTGTCATTAGAGCTACTACCACTGAAAATAGATTTCATGTAAGGGGCGCTTGTAAATGAGAAAATTTGAAAGCAATTGTTGATTGCATCTGAGCTGACAGGTGACCAAGCCAATAGTGCCAAAGATGCAGGAAATGTTGAACCGGTATGAGAGCTAGAAAGGGTGGAGGTGTTGTAATTGACAGTGATGAATTAAGTAGAGCCCATGAGTGCAGGAACATTCAAGTAATGTGTGGTTTGTCTTTAAGCAGGTGATGCGGTAACCATTAGCAGTGAAGGTAATGGAGCAGGAATTTGCTTTGGTTAGTTTACGAACAGATATAACAACACTCTATTACGAACATAGTGTGAATTGGATAAGTGCAGCTTATTGATAAGTGTGGGTCGATATGGGTAATGGGAAGCTTTTGACGATTCCTAAGTATGATTGTGTTGTCTCATTGGAATTCTTGAGTGTTATTTAGGTGGTTTGGTTCTGCTATAAGGTGTTTGGAAGCTCTGTTATTTAGGTACCATTTGTTGTTCATTGAATTAGCAGTTGTTGTAATTAGGGAAGTGAGAGTTTGATAGGATTTTTCATGTCTATACCAGCATTTGAATGCAGCAAGCCCTAGTATCTTCCAGATTTGACATACTATGAGGAGTTTGATGCTATGTTTAGCATTGTAGATGGTCTGAGTTTAAGTTATTTCGGTTGGTATAGTGTGAGTATGAGTTGTTTCAATTTTAACCTCTACCATGGAAAGACATGAGAGCTGCAGATAGGGACGATTCTTTGGCTATTTCACTAACAAGATTGAGTTCTTGACTTTCTATGTTGCATAAAAAAGTGTAGAGATCATCTAAAGAGATTGGTTTAAGACTTGAAAGGATTGCGGTTTTGAAAGCATGATAGAAGGAGTATTGGATAATATCTCCTGGGTCTACTAGAGCACAGACTGAGGCGATGATATCAACACTTGTTCTGATTTTGGATAGGTACCAATTCATAGATTTCCCTTGCATGGTGAGATTGTGAAGCTCGTTTTTTTAGTTGGATGATTCTGGATCGCTTGGATACTGTAATATGCACTCCACTGTTGTCCAAATTTCATGGCAGGTGTCAAGTGCTAATACATAAGGAAGAATCAGCAGAGAAATGAATAAGAAAAGTGTTGTCGCACGGTTTTGGTTGATCAATGTCCACTTGGTGAAATCTGGGTTGGGAATCAGATTATCATTGAGATCTATTGTGTGCCATGTTGGGCAGGTGCACTATTTATCTAAGAAGTCGTCCTATATTTTGCTCAACGGGAACGAACGGTCAGACGGTGGAAATCAATGTTCTGTTATTTTATTTCTATCACGAGCAGTTTAATATTCAAATAATATATGAAAGAGCACAAAAAAAATAATTAAAATTATAGAGCAGAAATTTGTACATTTTCGTTTGTTGTTCTCGTCTTCTATACATATTTGTTCATCTTTTATTATTCTTGTTCAAATATCTAAAACCTAAAAAAATTTAAAGCAATATAATGAGTTATTTAAAGATAACTCATGAGTAATCACACGCTTAAACTACGGTAACCTAAGAAAAAGGTATCATGATCTTTCATATTTTTATAAGCAATCTGATATATGTTAATGCATGTATCAATAATATTTTTTTTAAATGAACATACATTAGTCTTCTATATAGATTTATCGTAAATTTAATTTTATTTTATACTCTTTACAAACATTTAAGTCTCTGTGAAGATCATCAACAAAACTTTACACGCCCTTGGTTGATATTGTCCTCTCAACTCTCGTCAACTCCTGTCGGCACAACGATTAGAGATTTACGCATCGCAATTGTCTAGGGCAAAAAGATCATTCTCTGACTCTAAACGATATTATTTAGTCGGCACAACGATTAGTAATGTAAAGATCGCAACTGTCTGGGGAGTAAAGTTTTGGTCTACTCATTCCTGACTAATATTATCTCGTTGGCATATTGTTCAGTGAACTAACTATCACAATTGAATGTGATGGTATAAAACTCTACGCTTGCAGGTACACTGACATTCCCTAACTATAACATTAGAATATGAAATCCTTCTCTGAACATGCACATACAAACATTCATATACAAGTTATTTTATTCTTCATAACATGCATTATTCTAATATATTTTTATGCATTTACTGACATGCATATTTACTCTGTTATACAAGTATTCATCATGTATATCTTTCATATCATTCATATATCTATCTTATGCATAGATATTACTTATATTATGCATATTTTTTTATATGTCTATCTTACATATTTATCTTACATATAATAATCATCTAAATATCATTCATTTCGTGCATATCTTTCATAATTTTTCAATCATACATAACTTTTCTTTCTAATAATATGAAGAATATACTACAATATAAATCTAACTAAACTAATGCATATATATAAATAAACATACATTTTGAAATAAAGACTAGTACTCAAATTTAAAAATATAATTACTCATCTCAGTTGTCACACTATATTATTGATATTCAGTAACTGATTGAATGTTGCAGTAACTTTTATATTGAGCTTAATAACCCATTAAAAATAATATTAAACCTTATGATTTAAACAATTTTTATGTTAGCTTATAATTAATTTACCTTAATTTTAACAAAGTCAACTTACGAAGATTTTTTGCATGCTTGACTCGAACTCGTCTCCTCGGGTAAACAACCTGAAGCTCGCAATTAACTTTGGATATAAAGATATCTTGGCTCATGAAGTAATTAAACCTAAGAAGTAACATTCTTACCTCAAATAGGCTTCTCTGCACAAATCTATCTTTCTGAAACCGCCAACATTTTAAAACTAGTTTCCCCTCCACGGCTACCTAAAATGAACAATGCATACAAAATGAGTAAAATCACAAAACGCAAGTGAGAGGAAGTAAATGAAAGCCTAGAAAGGGGAAGAAGAGGAATTTGTACCGTTTAGTTTCATTCCCAAAGTTCCCTACAGGAAGTTTCGGCCTCCCTGTACGTGCCCTTGCACTGTAGCAAGAGTAGCAGCTCCTTCTGCCCTCGTGAAACGAACAGGGAAAGGGGAAGAGAATGGAATCGGTAGATGGGGAAGAGGCGCGGTTGTCTGCGTCTTCACTGGTGCCGCTCGCCCCTTGCTACAATAAGGGTCGCAGGATACTTCGATGTCGAGCCGCTGCAGCCGCGTGAGGGAGAAGCCGGGATAGGGAAGGAAAGCCGAGCAGGAAGGGAGAGGAGTCCGATCGTAATTGCGTAGTTTTTTCTCTTTTTTTTGTGGCATATATTTTATTTTAATAATTCTGAAATAATTTAGAAATGATTTCAAAATAAGAAGATTATTTCGAGATTTTGTATGGATTATTAAAGTGAATTATACGAATTTTTTAATAACTTTAAAATGATTTTAAAATAATTTTCATAATATTAATTCAGAATTATTGAAGTTAAATTGTGAAAATTATTTTAAAATTATTTTGGATTTATTATAAAGGTAGTCGAGATATAATATAGCTAGCGATTATTCTGTGCGGACAGCGCATGCAATTTTGCATTGTCCAATAAGAATTTTTTTTATATAAAAAAATTTAAAAATTAGCCCATTGATATACAATTTTCGATAAATTTCATAAATTGAGTGGTTTGATTGAAAATACACAATAATTTATCCAATATAGCACAAAGATGAAGGTAAGTAGGGGTGTAAATGAATCAAACACGAACGAACAGAGCTTGTGTTCGTGTTCGGTCGTTTGATATTTTATTTTTTTGAATTAAGTTGGTGTTCGTTTATTAACGAATGAGTCTCAATTTGAGAACCTTAATATTAATTTATATGAATAATATATTATATTAATTATATAATTTATATTATATAATATATAATATCTATATTAGTATAATATAGTATATTAATATATTATTATTATTATTATTATTATTATTAATTTATTATATATTATAATTTATAAAATTTAATTTTTTTAAATATCATAAATTTTTTATCTATAATTTTTTAAAATTATTTTATATTTCAAATAATAATAAATTCAACATTAAATATTGTTCAGGTCGGGTCCAGTTTACTTATAACAATTGAGCTTGGATTTTTGACAGCACTTCAGTTTATTAGTTTGTGCTCTGGTATGTGTTGCTAATGGCGAGGGCGGGAGGGATCACGAATGCGGTGAATGTGGGCATTGCGGTGCAAGCCGATTGGGAGAATCGTGAGTTCATCTCTAACATCTCGCTCAATGTCCGCCGCCTCTTCGAATTCCTCCTCCAATTCGGTAACCCCTTCCAATCTTTTTTTAGCATTTCCTATAGTTGCCATCCGTTTCTCTAGAGTTCCTTCTTCTTCTGCTTTTTCTTCCTCTTCTTCTTCTTTTTAATGGTTCTGCACCGTCCGTCGATGCCTCCTGTTTGAATTGTTGATCCATTGAAGAGTCCTGATTTGTGTTCTTTATCGAGTAGAAATTTATTCTCTTGTATTTTTCCTTCACGTCAGCTAATCTGATTGGGTGCTGAGTTGATGTCTTTTCTAAGGCACTCTGCAATAGCTATTGAGATACAATCAAAAGGCGAGAAAAAGAAACGAAATAACCAGTAGTCCGGTTTGTGAGTGACAGTTTCTGAAAGTTGATGCTAAAGATGGCAGATCTTGCGCGGATCTGGCAACCGTCGAGGTGTTGCAGCCGTCTGGCGGGGAACTGGAATTAACGAAGAAGTCGGTCTTCAGATATTTTCTTGGTGGTGGATTTGGCAGCCAGTCGAGTTGATGCGGTAGTCTGGCAGGGAACTGGAGTTGAGTGGAGAAGACGGTCGTCAAAGATGTTCTTGGATGTGGACCTCGCAGCCAGTCG
Source organism: Phalaenopsis aphrodite (assembly GCA_003013225.1). Lineage (NCBI taxonomy): Eukaryota > Viridiplantae > Streptophyta > Magnoliopsida > Asparagales > Orchidaceae > Phalaenopsis > Phalaenopsis aphrodite. Next base: position 3,093,835 of record NEWO01000008.1, read on the forward strand.
AGGTGATGCCCGCATGGGAGTGTTTGAAAAGGGCGAGATTTTGAAGATGCGGGAGAAGGATCAGCGAAAGTTGTCGTCGGAGGCCAAAGAGAAGAATCGGTGAATTGAAGGATCAGTCGGAGAGAGAGCTAGGAAGTGAGGATGGGGAGGCGGAAGCTGAAGAATCGACGAATGGTAGGGACATGCGAAGGATTGTCATGAGAAGTAAGAGGAAGTTAGTGGAGTACGGTAGCAAGAGCACCAGTTTGTTACGATCTTGCTGCTGAGAATATGCAGGAAATGAGAAATGGGAAAAAATAGGGAGAAAAACATGTAAGAAGAAATTACACTTCACTGCCATATCTTGAATACAAGTAGCCTTGCCTATTTATAGGTAAAAAAAGTAAGAATATATTGTCTAAAAGGATTAAGGAATAAAAATGGAGTTTTAAGAATAAAATTAAATAAAAGCTCTAGCCATCTTGGATGCTGAAGTGTACGAGCAGGGTTTAATGAAATTGGTGTTAGGATGTGGTCCGGCTGGCTCATATCAGTGTATGAGATCTATGGGCTGGGTGGATTGGTTGATGCCAAGAAATATCAGCCAACCAAACAGAGTGGAGAAGGAGATGCAATAAAAACATGAAATGTTGACGGGATGAGCGGTGAGTTTTGTCATCACCCATTGATTAGGAAGATGTTGCTGCCATGGTAAAGTGTATCTCATAGCATGAAAAGGGGGTTGGGCACAGCTAGGGCAGACCATAAGTTGGAGAATACTAAGCGGAAAGAGTAGAGATTTTAAAACAACGCTTTCCGTGATGGTTGATTGGACCACGTGTAGACTGGTGAGTTGATAAGGGGTAGTAGCGTGGAGAAGATGAATGTAAGTGAGAGCATTTAAACCTGTAATTACCATCACTAGTAGGATTTGGTAAATCCTGGTTTAGAACTAAAATTGTTAGATTCAAGATTTAAGGCAACATGAGACTTAAGTGGCTTGGAAAAATCTTGTGGCAGGATTTAGGCTCATAGAAAATCTATTTTTTTGATAAGGCTAAACACACACACAAAAATATCTGGTCGTACAATTAATAAGGTGATGAATATGTGTATTGTCTCACATAGACCAATAGCTAATTAGTGAAATTAGGTTGGTTCCAACTTTGTTTAATTGGATGAAAAAGAGGAAAATGAATTAGAAAAACTAATTATTAGAAATGGAGGAATCCTAAAGGTTTGATTGTTATAGGTTAATGATCCAAGGATTAGATTTCACTAGAACTAGTTAAACATATATTCGATAATCAAGCATAAGGGATCGCAATGCTTGTATGAGTTGTCATATGATTTGGTATGGTATTCTTATTAAATGTCACCTAAATCTTAGCTAACATAGAGATAGAGAGAGAGAGAGAGAGAGATTGGGAGGGAGGGAGGCTCTAGAAGTTTTACTACAAAAAGATGAGCACAAGAAATTTGAGCTTAATTGCTAAAGATTCAATAGTTAGCACTTTTCCTATGAGCATCAATTTATATTTTGGCGTTGGGGGGAGACTAGCTAAAATTTGTACATAATGAGATACATGAGTGCAAAAATGTGAAGTACGACACATTGATTATTTGTTATAAAATTTAAGTGGTGTGTAGTTTGAAGAAGAATCAATTCTATAATTGACATATTAAGAGGGTTGCTAGTTGTCCTAAATTTGTCAAGTATATCCTGTGCTTGGGTGATATGTCTGAGATTAACAGTTGGTAAGTTCGCCATGAATCTAGCGAGTTCTACATGTTTTCTTCATAAGCTCTGTTGCATTGAACCTGATTGGTGAGTTTGCCAACAATAGAGCCTTAATCCCACTACGTGGGGTCGGCTACATGAATCTTTTTTCTCCATTGCGTCCTATTTAGTGTCATATTTTCATTTAATTCTAAAATTAAGATCATTTTTTATACAATAAGCCCGAGTCTTCCTAGGTCTACCTCTGCCTTTCTTAACACAAGTTGAATCTAAAACATCTTCCTAGGTCAACCTCTGTCTTTATTAACACAAGTCTTCCTAGGTCTACCTCTGCATTTCGTATATATGAAGAATGCATGTAATGTTTGCTCCTAACCTAGATGAGTCAATAACTTACTTGATTTATTATAAATCTCTAGTTCTTATTGTTGATAATGAACCAATCACGAGTAAAATAAACACATATTAGAGATTTAAAACAACACTAAAGCATAAACGATCAACTAATTATATCTATATCTAATCCCTATTAACGGGATTGGCTCATGCTAAAGTAATAGAAAACATAAGAATGTGTGATCCAAAAATAAAAATAGCTAGTCGAGTTGAGAAAGAAAATGTTTAGTGTTGTTGGCTTTTGCATTGCTTCGCCATGGCTTTCTTAACCTTTGTCCTAGGTCTCCTTCAAATTTATTGTCTGAGGATCCCCTGAAAAACTTAATTTTGTTTTTATTAATGTTATAATATATTCTTTTTATATTTCTGTTTAAATTTTGTAATTTTTGGAACTTAGATTTACTTAAAATTAGGTCAAGGCCAAATCAGGTTCTTGAGCACTAGTTGTGATCTCCTGTGCAAGATGAAAATTTTGAAATTTTGAAATTGACACTCAGGCGTTGGATATGACACATTGGTATCTTGCATGGGCACTAGGTTGGGAGCTAAACTCTTAGTAAAAAATTAAAATTTCGACCTATATGGGCTTCTAAGCATCCAAATTGCTTTTGTGCATTGTATATTGCTCTTATTATCCCAACCGCTTCTATTTCACAACTTGCACTTGAAATTCAAAGAAAATAGATTTGTCTTGTACTAATAAAATAATTTAATTAGTGCAATGATAAAATTGAGCCAAATTAACTTGAGAAGTCCAAAAAATTAGATTGGAAAAATATTATTAAAACGTCATTTTATTAACATCCCCGTACTTATCCTTGGGTGAAGAAAAAATCAAATAGGTTGAGATAAAGACTTTACAATATAATCATGTCAGTAAAGCGAAACTATACATTACTTTTGTAAAGCAATATAAAATGTTAAAGATTATTTCTTATTACATAATAAAAAGATGTTTAGGTGCTTACAGAAATTTTACTAAACAATATATTGACATTCTCTCATATCCTCAGAAATATTTGTAAGCTTTAAAATTTCACGCAAGCATTGCTCAACACCCTTAATCTCATTTAAAAATCTGTAAATGTGTATAGTGTGTTGTTATGTGAACTATACTAATTAGTATTCCTTATGCTTGAGAATTGAAAGTTGTTGATATTGAATTTATCTCGATTGAAAGTAGATTATATTCATAGAACGGTGACGGTAGATTTTAGAGAAAATGATGGGTGCATCGTGGGGTATGGCTATAAAAACTTTTTTTTATACTAATTAATTTACATTTCCACTTAAACTAATCTCCAGATCATTAATCTTTAACCACTTATAATGTCTCTCTCTTTTAATTATTATTTTTTATTTCTTTTGCTTGTAATAATCCTATTTTTGTCTTTTTAATTAAAGTTGCAACCAACCCAATTTTAGTAATTAGTGATAAGGTCTGTGTGGGATGAGATATTCATATTCGCCACTTTATTACTTATGCAATTTGGTACTCTTGATTGTGCATTCAGTCGTATCAAATATTTTTTTGACGTGTAGGCTTACTTCTTTTGAATGTAATAAATAAGTGTCATATTCTATATGGTTATTTCATATTTTATATAACAAGTACTTGGTTTAAAGTCCCTATTTGACATAGCTCACCTGTACTATGTCAAGGTTGATGTTGTCCATCCTTTGATCCTTCGGGGTCATGCCAATCATGGAATATCTCTTTTTTTCATTGCATTGCCATTCTAAACCATCGAATGATCAAGAAAACTGGCATTATTCATGGTAATGTAATGCTTGTCCTTTTCAATTGTTAGCAATTCTCTTCCTCATAGACTTTGAAAGTGACTTATTTCTTCTGCACTTAGAGGTGCAATTTTCCTTCTAGATTTCAGTTTGTGCTCTACTACTTGACAAGAACGATCAACCTAAATATTGAGGTATTTTGTGTCTCCATCATCCATCTCTGAAATGATGAAAGTTTATATTGGCAAAATTGGAAACTGACACGTTATTCCTTTGTGAGGCTTGGTGTAAGCCTTGAGGTTGATTGAAGTGTGAGCATCAAAATGGAAAAAACTCATAAAATTTATATAATTAATAAATATGATATAAAGTATTGATATATTAATTTAGTTTATTTTTAAAAGGAAATAAATCATAAATCTAAATCTTAAATGTTGATATTACATCAAAAATTAAAATAAGATTTAAGTTAAACATTCACTTAAAATTTAATTTTGTCATGAAGATCAAAATCCACGCTGACCCTATCCTCATTCCATCATTTTCAAAATAATCATCATTTATAACAATTTTATTTTCATTTGATTATATCTTATTGGGATCATCCAAATCTTCTTCAATCATTAAATATTTCTTCTTACTCCTCATATCAAATAATATTAGATCCATTATAATTTAAACAAAGCAAGAAATTAAATTCACGTTCAAATAATCATATTTAAATTATATTTTGACTTTTTTTTTTGGCGTTATATTAGATATATTAATATAAGCATAATATAATATTATATTATATATTTATTAATTATATAGTATAAGATAATATAATATTTTTTAATAACTTTATTTATGCACTTCCTTCAACTCCTCACGGCATAAATACTTGAAATATTTGTTGTGCGCCTTTGTTCAAGGTGCATCTCAAGTGTGCACCTCAAACAGCTTTTTAAAGAAGGCTGAAAGATAAAATCTTCAACTTGGATCAGCACATCTTTCGCAAACCCCTCGCGGTATTTTACCTAGCTATCTGCCTATTGCAAGGAGATTGTGGCGTGCTTTACTTTTCCCAGTCCCAATTTTTTTTATATATTAATAATGATATTTTATTAATGCTATTACTCAAATAGTAGAATGCATTGTTGAATTGTTTGTCTTTGGTTCATGATGAATAGTGAAATTGCTCATACTTTTCTATTTTGTAGATCGTTTTCTTTGAGGTATAACACTGTATGATTTTGTCAAAGCTATAGTCCCGTACTACTATTTCACTCATTTGAGAGGCTTTCTTTCATAAACTTAAAATAGCTGGGTATTTGTTTTAATGCATCAATGAATGAAATCTTGATATGAAGCTTTATTGATTGTATCTTTAAAAACTTTGGATTGTTTGTTTTGCTTCTATTTTTGAAATCTTTGAGAGTTCAATTATGGTGGGGTATATGGGGGTGCATCATGTAAGAACAATTTAAAATTTGGCCTTGCCTCCTTCTTAGCCTTAATCGGCTCAACATCACTCAACTTTTAGGCTTCCCCTCCTTGTAGAAGCGACCAATTTTTGCCATGTTTTTGTTAATTACTTTAACGTGCTCCATGGGGTTCATTTTTGTTTTACTTTGTAATGCTCCTAGTGGAGTGAAAGCTGCCTACTCTAACAACTGATCAATTTCACACCATGATGTTCTTAATATTGATCTCCTATCGCAAAATGGAGGTCTCCTGCTTCTGCAAAATGACATTAATTCATGTCATGATTTGTGTTGCTATAAGCGTGAGCTATGTGAGACTGTCTCATAGTGAGACCCATCCTCTTTTTTCTGTGTTTGGTCAGATGTAAACTACGATTCAACCTGTTGTTGAAACCCTAATGGATGTTGAAAACCATTAGTTTGCTATCTGATGTCTCGATGCTCCCATTAAAAATTTGGGTTGTTTTGCCACAATGGATTATAAATGCTCGCTTATGAATTATTCCATTGTGCTTGATTTTGTACCGAGCCTTTGCTTCTGTTGGTGTTGTGTGAAATATATTGTTTGCTTGGCACTCACTGCTCTATTGTTTGGCTCCAGAAAAATCACATGTCAATGGTGCATTGATGATATTTTTTTTTAATGAAGTAAGTCGTTTTGTCCCCAAAGCAACTGTATCAGTGATAGTCACAATTAGATTCGAGTCTTGAATGGTAGCTGCCATTTCTTTGACAAAAATCTATTATTTTTCCGTTGATAGTTCATGACTATCTCCTCTAACAGATTGTAAGTTACTTCATGCACCTTATAAAGGTGTCATGGAACATAGCATTGATTTGCATCTTTGTTACTCAAGCCAATTCATTGTTGATGATCTTGACATGCATTCACATGGAAAGCTTGTGACTTGGATGTTTGTTGTGCTAGCCTTTGCTTCATTCCCAAGTTTCTAATTCTGTTTATTACCGAAATGCACAAAGTTAGAAATCTCAATTATTATTGAGGTTGTTTTAACCGGTGGAAAGTACTTTTTATGAAAAGCTCTGAGCTGGGTTATCTTAGCTTGTGATTGAATCACTAGGAAATGATTTCAATTAGATTTTGGCCTTATCCTTTTTTGAGAATGGGAAATGCACAGTTGAATAGCATTGTCTGAAACTCTGTTGTGTTTGAATGTATCATAAACTTTTTAGTAAGTTTGTGATGGGTTCTCTATTGTCATGCCATCAAATTGTGTTTTGAATCATAGGGTTGACAAATGTACGGTGAATCTCATGGTTGACAATTGTCTGGGGAATGTCGTGAATAGTTATGCTGAGCCCCATGGCAGTCTCCTCAGTTTATGCTCTAGCATGTGTAGCTATATCAGTGGTTTGATATTTGTCTCCTCAGATCCCACAAAATAGTTTTCTTATTTTTTTTTTTAGTCAAATAGCAATAGTGGTTCCCTAATAGAATATCTCATATACACTAAGCAATCTTTTGAAATGCAAAACAATATTATAAATTAGAAAAACAGGAAAAAATTAAATTAAATTAAACTCAACTTAGTTTTGATATTAGCAAGTATAGTTCCCATTAATGACACCAAAAATATGATATGGCTAAAGGGCATGCAAGAGTACACAATTGCTCAAGTAATAAACTGATAAATATCAACTTCATTCAAAAAAGGTCGTATATCACTAATTGCCAAAACTAGGTTTGTTTTGAATTTTTTTAATAGTAAAAAAATAGGACTATAGTGCGAAACAAAAAAAAAAGAAGAGATTAATAATTAGAGATGGTTAAACCCTAAAGTTGAAAATTAAAGGTTAATAATCTAGAGAATAAATAATGTCAGGACCAATTTTATTGGCTAAGTTAAATGTAAATTAATTGACTCAAAAGAGTTTGTTGCAATGAGAAACTATGATTTACATTTTCAATCTCTTGAAGAGCTTTGGTTGCTAATTTAACAATACAATTTACTGACATCTTTAAGATAAACTCAATATCAATAAATTTCAATTATCAATTGTTGGAGATCCTAACGGCTACAGGAGTTCACATAGACATCTTTATCTTATGACCTGCCATGATAGTCTAACCATAGCGAGTCTATTATCGACCTCTCAATTTTGAATAAATATCTAAATTTATTTATTAGCTAGTCACAGCTAAAATAATCACAAATTGAAGGTATGCAAATATAATAAGGCGTAAAAGATCAATTGATTATGATATCAATAAATCACACACACACACACACACACACACACACTACTCGTCCATCGTTTTTCTTCTCCTATGCTTAGTTCTCCTCTCAAGTGGTTGCCCAAGGATCCTTCAAACCGTAATCATCTTATCAATATTATAATATTTCCTTTCCAAGATCCTCCCAAATTCACAGCACCTCAAATTGCTCAAATTGGGTTGGTGTCAAAGTCATGCACCTAGTTCATGCTCTGATTGCAATCTCTTGTGCAGGACAAAACTTTTGAAAATTTTGAAATTGGCACTTGGGTGTTAGGATTGGGCGACTTGACTTTGAGTCGGGTGCTTAGGCGGTGACTTTTGCTGAAAATTTGGATTTTTCAACTTTGATTCAAGTGCTTAGGTGGAAAATTTGGATTTTTCAACCTAATTGGCATTGATGCATAGGGTATCGAATAGGCCATTGGCTGCTTGAGCTTCCAAATCGTCTATGTGCACCATAGCTTTTTCGGATGGTTTTGATCGCTCCTTTTTCACATTATACAAAGAAATTTACAAAAAAATAAAGTTTTTCGATATAGATAAAAATAAATTAATTAGTGGTGTGAATTTCTTAAAAATGAGCAAATATTATGTGAAAATGTTAAATATTTAATTGGGAAAATTGCTACTAAAATGATACATATCTTCATATAAGAAAATTCAGTTAGTGTAAATGCATAATTGAATTTTGTTGGCCTTCAAATCTGTCGCAATATTGCTGTTTGATTTTGAGATTTATATCAATGAACTCATTAGTAGGACATACAATAGTAATTTTTTTACACTAATGAATATTAGTTCATTTACTTGGCATATCTTTCAAAAAGAAATTATGAGATGATGATTTCATCGTGCTTATTTGAAGCCTATTCTGCTGATGAGGGCTTTGACACTTCTGCGGACTTGCAAGATTCCCCATTACATATTTAATGTTTTTTTGGATTCTCTGTTTTGTATTTATTGCTAAAATTTATTTGGTCACATTTTTAACTATATGTATTTTGGTTCAGTGCTAATAAGAAAAATTTTACCTAAAACTCGAGTCTTTCTTAAACAAATTACATACCATTTTCTTTATCTAGAACCTTTTTGGTAAAAAAAAAAATCTGGTTTTAGGGGTTTACCTTTTTTTTTTTTTTTGCAATTAAGAACTTATTTAAATTAGTCAATTCCTCTTACAAATGATTATGTTTGTCAACCTTGCCATGCAAACTCTATCAAACAATTCTCCATTTTGTAAGAACTAAGGGTTCTTTCTGGATTATTTTTGCTATCATTTTTTAATGTTTTCTTTTATTTTTTAAATTATGTTTGTTTATTGTATTTTTTATATATTTTATTTTTTATTTTCTAAAAATAAATCAACTTGTTTTCAAAAAAGTACTTGAAATAACTTTTCGGTATTCAAGTGTTTTTAAAATAATTATTACCACTAAATATGCTTTATTTCAATAATTATATAAATTAAAAAAATTAAAAAAATAAAATAAAAGTTATGCCAAATAGTTCTAAAGCTTTTACTTCAGATCTAATTTTAATACATTCTTTGCTTGCATTTTCAATTCCTAAACTTCTTTTATTCTTCATCCTAGGATGGTGTGATTACCATATGTTCTATGTTAGGTATGATGTGATGGATATGTAATAAAATGTAGAAGATGGAACAAGAAATAAGGATATCAAAGTTATTGGAACAATACTAAGGATCATAAGCTAGAGTAGAAAAAAAAGATTAGATAGTTTGTTACAATGAAGGTAGAAGATTTATACCCATACTCATCCTGATTTGATTCAATGTGTTATCTTAAGAGCCTATACTAGGTTTAGAAAGTCAATGATTATGAATCAACTCAAAAGTCACATGATTCTAGTCTTCTAAATTCTTACGTCACCGAGGCTAGAACCTATCAAGTCAAATGTAAGGTAGAGCCCAGTTGGCCCTTGACATTTAGCTAGCAACTAAGTTGATCCGAGGAACTCCCAAAATCATCTACTTGTCAAAGCCACTTGACCATAACTGGGCTACTCTTTGGGAATACTCGCTTGCTAACTGTAGTTCTAGCAAGAACTCTTCATAGATATTTTTTTGTGATTGAAAACTTGTCTGGTCGAAAGAGTTGTCTGGTACATAGGCCACATGTGTTCTTCTTATAATTCTATCATGTAGCTCATCTTGTATCGTTAACCTAATATTTTATAAAATAGGGGGCTATTGCTTAAGAATGAACATGAAAAATCTTACAATTTTTTTTGCCAAAATTAGGTCGTAGTAAAATCTCACATGATTTTTTGATAGATTTTATCTCCTATATCTCTCTTTAAACTTGCTTGTGAATTGTTCTTTCTTTGCGTATAGGGTCATCCGGGTCCACTGTAAACTAAGTTATTTAATTGAACATTTGCGTCTTTATCTTTTTTTTTTTTCTGATGCTTGATTCGTATTTATTTAGTTTCTTTGTATTTTCTATGGGCAATCCTTAAAGTTTTACAAGTTTGGATATGCCAAGGACGTAATTACTAGGTCATTCAGTATCTCAAACAAAAGTCCTTGCAGAATGATCACCGCAATGGATATCACCATTAAGTAGTTCCATCACGTTGATGGGGCGATCTTTGAGCATTTTTCTCTGGCCACATATCTTAATCCCCTTAAGAACACAAACAACTCTCTTTTAGGTACTACTGTTTGATTGGGGATCTTTGATCGTTTTACTCCAGCCACATCTCTTTCTTAATCCCCTTAAGAATACCGACCAACCATCTCTGTTAGATGCTATTGTCGCTTTCACTTTTGAGTTGTTGCTTCTACTCTATCTGATGATGAGTCATACAACCTAGAAGAGGCTCCTTAAAGTGTCATCATGCTTGGTCCACAAGAGTTTTTTGTGAAGATTTCAGGGACTTTGGCTTTGTTTGGGTGAGCTTCTCCTTTCAAAGAAATTCTCTTCAAAGTAACTTCAGAAAAAGCAGTCATATAATGTAGTGGTTCCTAAAGTCAATAAATACCACCGTTTGAATTGAAAATTTTTGTGTGCTTTCTAACAAACTTTTTAAATATCAAAGGCTAAAATATCCTTAATATTTTTAAATTACAAACAACATTTTTAATAGTAGTTTTATTTAAAAATTTTACATAAATAATTAAAAATAGTAGCCCCTACTGGTAAGCACGAGTACGAATGTGTTATGGAAGAAGATCAAGATGGTTGCAGACCTCGTGAAAGATTTTCGCTGAGTTAGAATTTACTGTGCTTCCTTCTTTTCAAGAATGTTGCCTACCTGCAGCGACCTTGGCATTTAGCACTCCTGCTTGATTTTAACATTTCAGAAAACTGTAGCTGCCAATATTAATTGATTCTTTGCTCTGGGTATATTGGAATGGAGCTGACTTGTTATGCATCTGACAGGAAACCATCTGCTCTCCTGACCGGATCATCAGTTGGTCGACATGACCAAATCATCTAAGACGACTCTCTAATCTTTCGTCACTGGAGCTACACAAACTCTTTCATGGATAGATTCGTTTCACATTGTCTCTTAATTGTCAAGCCACTCATCCACCTTAGCATTCTAATCTCAGGAACACTTGAATTCTTTTATGAATGAAATAAATTACACCGAGAGGAATTCATAAAAAATATTTTTACATTCAAGTTGAAATTTGCAGCAGCAAAAATGTATCTATAGGCTCCTCTTTGCATCACATCCCTTGAAAAAAGGCCTTCACTTCAAAAATGTACCGGCAAATACAAACGAAATTATTTTTCACTTTAAAAATTATCAATTAAAACAATCTTAAATTCATTACTTCATTCATATACTTCTTTGCAAAAGCTATGAGAATTACGCAAAGGTAAGCTCCAAAACGTATCTCTCACACCTTGTTAAATTAACTAAAAAAAACTTTTGATAATTTACGCTTTTAATCAAACATCATATGGGCACTTTTATATGGAGAAACGAAGTTATGATATAAGCAACATGTAAACTAACATAAACTTTCACCAATCTTCATTAAGATGATGACAAAGTAGATCATTTAGATAGACAAAAAGACTTCAATCAGGCTTATGTATCTGTTTCTTTATGAAGTTCCTGATCTCCTACACAAAATCCCATTTCCCAGATTTGGCATACATATTGGACAAAACAACATGAAATCCAGCATTTCTGGGATCCAATTTGAGTATTTCTTTTTTAACAATTTCGCCCCAGATTACTACATCTGGCTTTAGTGTGCGCTTCCTGATCAAAGCCAAGGCTTCATCCAGCCTCCTTGCTCTTCCCAATAGGCTACAATCAACCATAATACTAGATGGTGGGCACCATGCACATGGCAGAAAATACTGTTCTTCCCTGCTCGACCATTCCTCCATGGCTGCAAGCAATCAGTACAGCAGTGATGGTAAGTGAATCTGAAACAACTCCAAATCTCTGCTTCTTCTCAAAGAGATCTAAAGCATGCTTGGCATAGGCATGAATCGCAAGGCCTCTATGCATTCCACTCCATGGCCTTTGCCCGCTGGGACGCTAAAGGAACACCCAGTGAACATTCCTCGCCGCCGGATCTCTCCTTAACAGAGGAAAAGACGAACCAGCCCGTGCAAAGCTTTCTGGAAACCGCATGCTAAACTCGAAGGCTTCTATTCATTCCACTCCATGGCCTTTGCCCACACCGGGCCACTCAAGGAACAGCCATTGAACATTCCTCTCCGCCGGATCTCTCCTTACCACTGGAACAGACGAACCCGCCCTTGCAAAGCTTGCTGGCAACCGCATGCTAGACTCGAACGCTACCGACGACATTGCCCTTCTCACCGGAAATAGTGTGGCCACCCTGCCAATGGCTGATCTTACAAACCGATAGAGAAGAAGCCTTGGTTTCCTTAGGGTACTTTTCATCGTAACTATTGCCACCTTGGTGGTGGTGGGCCTTGCTTTTGAACACCTTTTTACAATGGTTTGGTCTTCACTTTATTTAGTGAAGGCATTTTTGTAGATAAAGATGACTCGTTAGCCCTTGCAGCTTACACATGCTACCTTTATGAATCTCTTCTTATCTACAGATTTATCAATGCTAATGATGCGATCAAACATTCTTATCTTTAATAGCAGGAAGATATCAATAGCAACTGCAAATAACAATGATCCAAGAACCAATTATGAATATTCATGAAGGTTCGAGCCATTCATTTGTAGGTATGGATTGTTGTCATGAATGTAACTTATCAATTATCCAAATACATTGTTGATCCAACGCTTCAGCTCATGCTAATGCGGCCCAGATCGAATTTTTTTTTTTTCAGAAATAACATAGGAATTAATGATCATATTTTGAATCAAGTTTATGGAGTCATTGACTATGAACCAACTGGAAGCCATCCAAAGCTGCGAATCATAAACAAGGTAAAACTGATTAGGTCTTCAGTGAGATTAAATCTCCTTAGTTCTCAGTATTCAACCATTAAACTTGCTTAATGAACCGAAAAGATTGTCTACTTGTCCCCCTGTCGACCAAGTGCTCTCTAGGAGAACTCGCCAAGCGTGCTCACCCTCGATGTAAACGTCACCTATACCTAAGCTACTGGACAACCATCTTCCAAACTAGTCCGCTGCATAGCTAGATGCTCAGAGTCTGCATATGAGTTATTCTTATAGTTTAATCTAATTTTCTTAAATATTTTTCCCCTCAATAGTCTCACTAGATTCTTGATAGTTTTTTCTCTTCTAGATGTCTCTCTAAAGCCAAACTTGGCTACCCTTTTTCCATGGGGTTAACCAGCTGCACTAAAAATTGAAATCATTATAAAGATTCTATAAACCATTAATCCCTCTCGCCTCTATTCTCTATGCTCAATTTATCTCTATATTAGCGTCTTGTTCAACATTGGATAGAAGATACAACAATTAGAAGAGCAGATATGATTAATTTTGTAAAAATGGGTATATATATATACATCCAGACATGTTTACACCAATTCTAACACTGGACTAATATAGACTGGAGCTCTTGTTACTTCTAGCTTGCTCTTGAGGGTTTTAGCTTGCTGAAATAAATTATTGACATCTATTTTTTTCTAAGATTTTAAAAACCGGGCCGGACATTGAATCGAAAGATTAGGAACTAGTTGAACCGGATGTTGAACTAGGTCTTGTCATAAATATAAAAATATATATATTAAATATAACTTAAATAACATGATGATGCCGTAATATGTGTAGTACAAAAAAGATATTATAAAATATAAATCATATATGAACTCAAACAACTAATTTAAATGATTCTAAAAAAGACGAATAGCAATCAAATATTATAATCCAAAAAATATCTTTCAAAATGCAATAAAAAAATAAATCGGTTCAACGGTTGGACTGTTGTTTCTAGCCGGTTCATTCCGGTTCAATGTGGGGACGATTTTTAGGCCACCCGGAACCGGACCTCCGACTGGTTCACGGTTGAACCAATCGAACCGGCTGGTTCAATCTGATTTCTAGATCTTGCTTTTTTTTTTAATTTGTCATTGTTGGCAAGCACAAGTATGAAAATCAATGTGATTATATTCATGTTCTTATCATTTCAAGCCTTGAGATTTTGTAGAGGCTACGACAAAGAGCAAGCTGGCATGCCTGAATGAGAAACTCGATGTCTTGGAACGTCGCCTGGAGGTTCTTGAGGTTCAACTCAGCACAGCCACATCCAATCCCTCTGTTTTCACCTAGTGTTTTTTTTATTAGTAAACTGATACCTCAAGGTAGAGCATTTGTAATGCAGTTTGGTGATTTCTAATGGTCCTTGATGTCTATTATATTTTGATGTTAATCAATTGTTTGTTGCATTTGGGGCTTGACTCCATACAAAAATTTACATTGCTCTTGTAATCATTGCAAACTATAAATTTGGACAAATGGGGCTTCAAGGCTTTGTGTTTTATTCCTTCAGAGCATATACTATTGGTCATTTTTAAATATATGGTTAGTGTTTAGAGCACCCATTTTTTATATTTAGTTTATTTTGATTTTTATTTTGATTTTTGTTTTAACATAAAACAAAAAATGCTTTAATATTCATATAATTTTTTTGGCTTTTAAAAATTAAAAAAAAAACAAAACAAAAGCATGTTGATTTTAACATTTTCTTAAAAATTATTTTTTTATATATATTTTTTTTTAAAATATCAACTCATTACTTATTTAAACAATATGATTTATGTGTTCATATGTGGTAATATTAAATCTTTTTTAAAATGTAAAGATAAACTCTTCTATTTTTGTAAAACAAACTATTATTTTTCTTTAATGGAGATATTAGAGTGACTTAAGTCTATTAAACAAATTCAAAACACTTTACATGTTGCTATCTAATGTAGAGGTCATTTACACATAAGATGAAACTCTCCAAAACCACTCTTATATCATGAACAAGTCAATTGAGCTTAAGATGAGGATTCTTAAGAGAAACTCTAGAGTTCTAGTACATTTTAAGTACATTATATCTTATTAATTTTTAAACAAGCCAATTAATAAGATGACAAGTTTAAATCAAAGCTAGCTCATTATGGCTCATCAACTCTACTAGATTTAATTAATATTAAGTTAAGTATGCCACCTCTAAGCATAATTTATATATCAAAACAAATAAAAATACAAGAGATTTCCAAAAAAAAAAATTATCAAAAGAATTATTCAGAAGGAATGGAAAGGATAAGCTCAAGAAATATCCACCAAGTTAAACAAAATGGAGAATATAACAAATTATACCTTCATTACTACCTTTATAAAACAAACACAACAATTTTCTTTAAGGTTAAGTAATCTACTACAACTAAATAGGAAGGAAATGAAGTACACAATCAACAATATAACTATTGTTCTTAGAACAATTAAAAGTTTGAAGTGGCCTTCCCTCATTCTTCTTCCTAGTCTCTAGCATCAAATTTTCTCTACTGCTCTCTATTGTTTCTCTTCCTCTTCATGTTGTTACTAACTACTTCTTGTCCAATGAATCATGCTATGTGCTAGTTTGTTTTAAGGTTTTCAATTTGTTAATGTTTTAAATTAGACTAG
>NEWO01000008.1:3110454-3123256 GCA_003013225.1 Phalaenopsis aphrodite
TTGTGTCAACTGACCAAAAATGAGTGGGACACATGCCATTAGGACAGTGACATGTGCCATGTATTGAGATCTTGTTTAGCCTTGCTATGAGATGGCTTTTCCTAAGTTATAGTTGTATGTAATGGAAAAATGTTAAGATAGATTGAAGAAATCTTGAAGGATGGCCTTACTACATATTGTCATGTGTTGACCCCATATTGGCACTTTAAGGTGATAGCTCTTAGGTGTGCATGGACATGTTATGGAAAAAAAATATCTAATTGGCTAAAAGAGGTGGGTTGATCGGATGTTAAATTACTAACAAATTGATGTCAAGCATGAGTTTGAATTAGTCTATTGGAGTCAGATGGAAGGAGTTTTAGTTGGCTGATCAAGGCTAATCGAATGGAGTGGAGGTGACTTGATTTGACTTGAGCAAGTGTTGTCTGTTTGGTCAAATGGAACAAAGATTTTCATATTCATGATTGCAGATTTTGATGTAGTTGATTCATCTGATATTCAAATATACTAGTCTTGAAGGCTCTAGTTTATTTATTTATTTATTTATTGACTTGTTTGGCTCTTAATGTCATGTCATATTAATGATTTTGATGGAATTGAAGAAAAAAGGCAACACATTTTCCTTTCATTTTAAATTTATATTCAGAAGAAGAATGAAAAGTGCATTTTTCACTTTTGTTCAATCTCATTTATGCATTGTTAAATGGTGACTCTCGTTGCTCAAATTCTAGCGAGAATATTTATTATGTTAAAGATGAATTTTGGCTTTGTTGATTTATTCATTTTCCCAAGGGAGATAAAGAGAAGTATAAAACAATAAATGAATGTTTTATAAGTAATTTAATAGATGAAAAAATATTGCGTTTATGATTCCTATTATGCTTTCATGAAGCGGATGTGCTATGACCGCAAAGTTTGACCATGGAGAAGGAACCTAGGATAAAAGAAAGGATGCTATAGAGTTCAAAGTAATAACTGTAGTGGTTAATGATATTGATGCCAAATTGAGTAAGGATAGTGAAAGGACATATAATGGATCATTTAGAAAAGAAAAAAAATGAGGAAATAAGGAATGGGTTAGCATATGTACTGAGAATATTTTTATTGATGCTTTTATAAAGGTGACAAATAATATTTTTGTGATCTATTGATGTTGTATCTAATTTTGTCAGATGTAATTCACACTATCTGAGCTAAAAGACATGTTAGAATACATTACCAACTTTTAAGGCTAGAGACTACTAGGGTTGGTGTGTCATAATATTAGGTTCCTTATATAGGTGAAGGTAAAGCAAGACTTTGTAATGGATGGTACCAAAGATTTATTAATGATAATGCATTACAGATGAGTGAAATTGAAATAAATCCCTCCATGCTCAAATTGGACTATATTTAGGGGACCTATTAAGCCTACAATAATTTGGACGATAAGTTTGATAATAAAAAGAATAATTCACATAATTCACTAAAAATGAACTCAAATCAAAACCAAACTTCAACCAAAGTAAATGCGAACTTAAAACATTTAATATAATCAATTAAACCCCATTAAAAACTCCAACTCAAAATTTACCAAAAATTTTTTACCTACTATGGGGCTCATACTTTGACTTGAAATATCTTAAGATGATACCCACTTTGGTAAAAACCAATTGCATCACTAAATTCTTTATATTTTTGTCTACCAAATGAGCCAAGGTCAAAATTTTGACCATAACCACCAAACCACTTTAAATTGAAATACTTGAGTTAGCGACCACCTTTTTCAAAACTAATTACACCACTAAACTCTTTGTATTTTTTTCTTCCAAATGAGTTATGTGCTTGTCATCTTGGTCATAGCCAACATAACTACCCGAAAATTCAAATCTACCTCCCTTTATAAATTTAAATTTCCTTCTTATCTTAACGCCTCCCCCCTCCCTACCCCCTTCCCTCTCATTCCTTCATAGAAGGCAAAAAACAAACTAAGGAAGGAGCACTTCATCCAAGGCAAGACAACCAAGAACTTCTTCAAGGAAGGTATAAACTCTCTTCGTCTTCTCCCATTTAAAGAAGTTTTTGCAAGATAAAGTGAAGTTCTTCCCTCCTCCCTTTTTCCTTCCATTGTCTTTGTCTCTTTTCCTTTATCTCTCCATACATGAGTCCTAAAATCTCTCTCTCTCCCTTTTCTCAACAAACCTGAGTCAATTTCCCCATTTCTTCCCTTACTTTCCATTCCTCTCCATGATCCAAGCCTATAATCTAACCACTTCCCTCTTTTCCTTACCCTACTTGAAACCCAACACATAAAACCCATCAATCTCCTCTCCTAACCCTACCTAAAACCTTACAAAACCCACCTCTTCCCTCCTCTCCTCATCCTACCCAAAGCCACACAAAAACTCATCACTCATCTTCCTGTCCTACCATCTGAAACCAAACACATATAACCCATCACTACTCCTTGCCTTACCCAAACTGAAACCACGTATAACCCATCACACGTCTCTTTCCTACATTAACATGAAACTAACCCACAAAACCCATCACTCCTCTCCTCACCCTACCCAAAACCACACAAAGCCCTCAACAATTCTCTTGTTTCTCACCCTACCCAAAAAATACACAAAACCCATCACTCATCTTTCTCACCCTTAGCCTACTCGAAACCCCTTCTGTCTCCCTCCTCTTCACCTTATCTGAAAACCCAACAAAAAAAGGGAAAAGAATATGCTATGTGTGTACGCCATGCAATGTGAAAACCATGTGGTTGGTGCTTATGCTTCATGCTAAAAAAATTATGTGTTTAATTATGTGCTTATGTTCCATGCCAAAATCCCACGTTTTATGTGATAATCACCTATGCAAACTTTATGGGATAGTTTTATATGTTTCATGCAAAATCCATGTGATGGTATATAAACATCCAATGAAAAAAAAGTTGAAAGAACAACTAAAAAAATAAAAATATCCAAACCTAAAGTAAACAAGATAACTAGTATATAAGCTAGAATACCAAAAATAAATATATTACTAAATAAGTTGCTTCTGAGGCGACGATATACCAAATAACTTGGTAGAACTTCTATAAGTAAATATAAATAAGTGAGTTTGATTAATAAAACTCAATAAGTAACTAATATTTACTATAATATAAAAAGATAAGATATTGGAGCATGCAATATGAATAAAAATGAACAATTTACTATACATACATCTGTCAAAAAGTGGATGGAATCAAGTAGTTGTCTAATTTTTATGATAATATAATATCTAAATATATTATGACATCATTTGAATTAATTTCTAGTATAACAATAATAATGCTCATTCATTTAAAAAATTGCAATCAATAAATATCTCTCTAAGAAATTATATCTAGTAAAATCATATCTAATTAATATATGACTTAGTTTTTATTTAATTATTTAATTTTTCTTCAACTTATATTTATATTTATCTATAGTGAGTTTACCCAGACAACCTGAGATCATGAAGGTAAATACCAACTTAAGGCAACTTTACGATTTTTTATAGAGTTATCGTTTTGTGCGCACATTATTCCTACTAGCTAATATCCAACATAGTTCTATCGATCTACATACCACTGCACATAAACATATAGTTTGTAAATATTTCAACAAACATTTTATAAATAAAAAAATCAATATTAGAAACATATTTATCATATGAAAAAACCTTCTATATTTAACTAAAGTAGAATGCAAGAAATGAAAACACTAAATCTATAATATTTAATCCAATTTGCATGAATTTATGAAACAATAAAATATGATAAGATATTATCTCGTTATAACTAATAAAATAATCGTACAATGTAAATTCAATAATATAATAAAATACAACGATGAGATTTATAAACCTACACAATAACTAGGAATTTAATACTAGCAATAAGAATAACATCCCAACATTGAGGGGTGCATTTATCATCAAACAACTGACAGTTACTTCCCTTAAGAGAGCACTGTGAAAATTTCAAATTATGGAAGTACAACCAACAACTTTTACACTCAATTCAAATATTCAACACAATACAACTACTCATTAATTACAAGCATGCAATGAGGGCACAAAAACAACCTTATTATTAAAATAACATAATTTAATTGATTGGAACAAAATTAAAATCAATTCAATGTAATTATAGTTATTGCAAAAATTTATTCTAGCATATGCTCTAAATCAACTTGTACCCATTCTTTTTATAGCCTTCCCTCGAATAACAACTAGGCTAATTAAGATAATTACAACATACTTTAAATAAGTTAATC
The DNA here is from genome assembly GCA_003013225.1 of Phalaenopsis aphrodite. Lineage (NCBI taxonomy): Eukaryota > Viridiplantae > Streptophyta > Magnoliopsida > Asparagales > Orchidaceae > Phalaenopsis > Phalaenopsis aphrodite. Next base: position 3,114,732 of record NEWO01000008.1, read on the forward strand.
CAAAGTCAAGTAAGAATAAATTATGATTTTTAAAGCATGAACCATAAATATTAAACTAAATCTTGCATTGACATTTAAGCTTATTATTAAAAGTGCATAAATAATCTATTGTACAAATAAGAAAGATGACAATTAGAATAACCTAAGTTAAGTGGGTTGTTTGGCATAATGTATACTAAAAATGTGCCCATGCCATTCCTAAAGAGGTTTAATAGTAGTGAAAGGTCAGCTCAGTCGACTGAAATCCATCCAGTTGGCGTATGAGCTGCCAGTTGGCTGAAGGTCTGTCGGGCAACTGAAGCCCATTCAGATGACCGAAGACTAGTTTAAAGATTAATGGACAATCAGATGACCGAAGACCATCTAGCTGACAAAAGGGTTGTTTGCCGACCGAAAGTAATCTAGCTTACAGAAGGCCAGTCAAACGACTGAAGACCAACCGGACGGTCGCCAACCAGATGATAGAAGGTCAGTCAGATGATCTAAGGCAAGCCCAACCGACTGAAGAGTTGTCAGGTGACATGCTTCGGCATGCAAAAAAACCATAATACGTTGTACAACCTCTATAAATAAAAGGGACCTTTAATGTATTAAGGGTTCTTGAGCCCCTCTTTTGTAACTTTTAATGATATAAAATGGGTTGCAGAGTTCAAGAATACCCCAATTTGTCCGAAAGGGCGATTCACAATGCACTCTTATTTCTCTCTCTCTCTCTCTCTCTCTCTCTATCTCTCTTTCTCTTCCTATTTTCCTTCTCTCTCTCTCTCATGTTTCACACTCTATTCATTTGGTGTGATTCATATGAAAAACCTGTACTTAACATTCTGAAATTTTGAAAGATGCAGTGAGTGTGAATCATGTCACCAATAAGAAGGTGAGCAGCACAAGAAGAAGGACTGAGGAACAAGTTTGGTCGAGTTAGGTCCCAATTGAGTCATTCGAAACAACCAAAAGTTTGGATGACTAAAGGGCTGCTAGTTGAGCAAAGGTATGCTGGCCAACTAAACTCTAGAAGATTAAAAGGCCAGTAGTTGAAAATTCATGTTTTCACTATCTTCCAAGTGGCCCTAGCTCGGAGGCAAAAACCACACCCCTAAAATCGACAACCATCTCCCAACGGTCGAAGAGCTCAATTAGGGGAAAGCCGACTAGTGGCATCTCGCTAGCAATCAATCAACATTGGTTAACATATACCTAGCTCAACGATAAAAATGAGTTCTCATTTCAAATATATTATTTTGTTTGAAAAATATATAAACTTTTATGATTGTGTTTTCTTATATTTGATCGAGACTTGGGGAACTCGAAGAGTTCACATGCATCTGCATTAAAGCCAATACTCGGGGAACTTAGACCTGAGTAAAATGATTGACAATGAAGTAAGATGTTTGATCAACATTAAAATAAAAATCAACCCTCAACGCAAGCATAAAAAAACCGATGTCTCTAAACTTGACACAAATAAAGCTATGGAGGTTGTTCCCTGCCCATAAATGACAAGCTCTGTGAGGGGTACGGTGTAAATCACCCTAGCAGCGTGTATTGGCAGTTACCCCCATGAGGGCAAAGACAATATCCACTTAAGACATGAAGAAAGGTGCGACCTGACCAAGGCGACAACCTGACTGAGCAAATGAGGCACATGTTGTATACAACTTTATGCCATGCAGTGAAAAAAAAAAAACGATAAACAATCTTTCCAAAGATTTGAGTCGTCAACCGACAACCACATTCATCACCAAGTAATTATCGCAAACAAATAGCACAACAGAGGTAAAATGTTTTAAAAAAGGTGAAAAACAACTAAAACCTTCACTTTATTTCATATTAAAAGAAGTTACAAGACATTTCTATGCATTTTCTTACATGCAAGAAGAGCAAAATAAATATGTTGTCAATGTGATAGATTAGGCTGATTGAATGCCAGCTCCGCTCACTTTACTGAAGGTCATCAGACGACCGAAGCTTAGCACAACCGATTGAAGGCTATTCAACTGACCGAAGGGCTGCCAACCGATTGAGGGCCAATCAGCTGACAGAAGGCCAGCCAGACGACCGAAGGCTATGCAGACAACCGAGGGCCAATCATATGACCTAAGTTCACTCAGAAGATAGATGGTCGGTCAAACAACTGAAGACCATAATAACTGACCTAAAGCCTGAGGAGATCACTTCAAAGCCAACAAGACAACATGGAATCTTTACATACATACTACTCAATTATTATGCATTTATAAATCTAGCTCTTAAGCTTCAATTTTTATATGTATGACACCTAATTTATGCATGAAAAAGGTGCATTTCATTTTTTCTAATTTTAAATAGTAATTTTTTTGAGGTGATATGAAAGTTATTGTTAGTATAAATATATGAAGTAAAGTTTAGATGATAAATATGTAAATACATATGGGATATATGTAAATGCGCAAAATAATTTGTAGAAGAGAAGAGAAGAAGGGTTGATGTTTCTTACTGATTGGAGGGATGGCGGCTGCCGGATCAGAGTAAAAATGAGGAAAGGGTGAGGGCGTGACTTCGACGGCCGCAGAGGAGATAAACGGCTGCCCTGTTCGGGAGAACTAAAATCTAAATCGGAAGAATACGCTGTGCGGGAAGTCGGCGTTGAACACGGGAAGCGATCGTAAGCTGCGGGAGTGAAGCTCTTGAAGGCGGCGTGCTGGCGGTCGCGGCTAGAGTTGGCCACGGGTACGTAATTTGTGCGAAGTGAGAGGAGTTCGCGCTGTTTGGTTCGCGTGCAGTCCTGTTCGGTTCTTACACCAACAATCTCTCTACCTGCTCGAAGAAATGTCTCACCGACAGCGTCAGTCAGAAGGCTCATGGTTCTCCATGCGTAACTTTCCCAAAGCTAGAAGGTTTTTAAGGTGAGGCTGGGTGACTCGAGAGTGGTTTCTTCATTGAAAGTAATCTCTGTTGAGTCCCTAATTCTTCAAGGCGTGTTTTTTTTTTTTTGGTTTAGCATTGACCTGGCTAGCCTTATCTAGTCCTAATCCATCTCTCACTTCATTGCGCCTTTTGCACGGAGTCTTGTGGTACATGAGACTCATCTAATCAAGTTTTGTTCCGCTAAAATGATAATTTGCAGACCTAATGGATAGGTACATTTCTTCTGATCTCTTGAATATCTTTATTTTTTTTTCCTACTTCTTAAAATTGCCAGATTCGTTTGGAAGTACTGAGCAAGTTGTTTAGTTTTGGTTATAATTACAATTATCATTTGGGTTCGGTTTGTTTGTACATTAAATCAATTTTAAACTATATATGATCCTAGAACTATATCCAAATGATTTTTTACAATAGTTAATGTGAATCTTAGATTAAGCATTTAGTGGTGTTTTTGGATATTGGATTTTTATTAAACTTGATTTAATCTTCTTTTCCCACCAAAAGGATGGTGACATTAATATGTTTGTGGATTGCTACCATGAAACAATGGGCATATCTTCGAACGAATGCTGTCTCCTAGTTGATTGATAGGAAGGAATTAATAAAAAATAAGAACAACTAGGCAAGAAAAGCTTCTTGATTTTATTATCAAGAATCGCAGCTTTTATAGTTACAAACAATATAAACCCATATATGCGAACAAACCAAAAGAAGTTAAGCTGTTTGTGGCTAACTGCCAGATTATTAGATACTTCTTAACCAGAACGATTATTTAGTAACAAACTCAACACAAGCACTGGCTCTTTAATCGACTTCATACTATGTCTTGAAATCCTTTAAACGAATTAAAATCTCTCTTCATTTTTGTGATTACCATTTCCTTGTTTCAACTTGTTTTGAATTTATCATTACTATCTTCATTATTGTCTGTTCAATTTCCACCCTTCATCTACTCTATTCCTATACAATGTCTTGATTTAAAAAGAAAATTAAGAGATTTTTCGTACAATTTCCACCCACCAACTTGTTTTGACTTTATCATTATTGTTTTCATTACTGTCTGTTAGTTTCCACCCACCAACTACTCTATTCCTAGACAATGCCCCGATTACCATTTCCTTTTTTCAACATGTTTTGAATTTATCATCATTGTCTTCATTACTGTCTGTTCAATATCCACCCACCAACTACTCTATTCGTATACAATGTCCCGATTTCAAAAAAAAAATTAAGAGATTTTTGTACCATTCCCCCCCCCCCCCCCATGAGAATAAATCTACATGCAAGGTTGAGAAAAAGATTAGTTAGCATAAGGAGCTAATAATCTTCCAAGTAGCATCTTGGACATTTAAATTTTTCTATTGACCAATACTTTAAACTACTTATTACAAGGATAATTTGTTATCTTGGTGGCCAAATCAACTTAGGAAAGATTATTGGTCAATTATTCTAAAAGGCAACAAAGTGCTCCTTTTAGTCAATTGATCTTTTTTAAATGGTTCTAAAACTGACATGAAATAACAGATGAATGCTTGGTAGGTTACTTTTGTAAGTTTTTAGGTTAGTAACATGAGTTTTGTGAAGTGATGCGAAAGAAAAATAGATATTCTAAGCTAGTTTTAGATTTTACCGAGCTACAAGCGATTTTTGTCCACATAACCATAGCAAGCTCTACCCTTTTCACATAGAATATCACAATGGTGTTTATCTGCTTTAAACTTCATAGCCACATTGCTTTATTTTTTTGGAACAATAAGCTCAATAGTTCTCCTCTATCAATTAACTTAAATCTTATTGCAACAATAGAGGTGCAATCTCTGGAAGCGAGGTTTGCAACCTACCTTAATAAGTTTAAAATCGATTCATCTTAATGGCGAAGGGAAAACAAGTATTGTAACATAATTCTACCACATAACTTTAGTTTCTCAGAGATATAGGCATGCAAAAATTGCTCAAACCAACAGTCCAAGTTCTCCAACTCACCATCAGACTGTGTATGATGTGCTTAATGCAATTCAATAGTATTGAGTACAATGTGTTTTGCCAAAGTTTGCTAAGAAATGCACTTTTTCGATTTGACTGTTGTTTTTCTTAAACCATCGATAATAACTATCATATCTATAAATAAGTCGGCAACCTATTTCAATGTATACTAAATTGGAAGTAACCTAAAATGTGTATATTTTGTCAACAGATCGTATACTACTAGGATAAAAATAATACCACATAACTTTGACATTCCTGTGAAGAAACTCATCTTAATATCTTTCATAGTTATTCAGGAATCGGCAATGTTGTTAACAACTCTACTAATTGTGCATTAGTGGCTTTAATTTTCTGACAAGCAATACAACAACCAATAAACTCACATACATCTTTTCGTATCTTAGGATACAAAAGTTAGCTGAAATCCATTTATGGCTTCAGATAATTCCACCATGTTTAGCCATTGGTGATCAAAGATTTTTTGGAGAAATGTTTTTTTTTAATCTTATGATTGAACTTATACCTACATATATGACAGTCCATTTCTATTCACATTATCGGTGGTGGGAAGTTTTCGTTTATGTAAGTTTTATTATATACGGAACAAATTAGGCATTGGCTTGAGTTCTGCTATTAAATCCTTCAATAGGCTGAACAAGAAAAGACTAACATATAGACGAACATGGAACTGTTTGTTAATGTTTGAAGCATTGTCACTAATACCTTCAAACATTCGGGAAAAGGAATCTGTTGCCTCATTATTCTTTCCTGGTTTATATTCAATTTTAAAACTAAAGCCCAATAACTTCTAAAGGAAGAATTGTTCGGGTATCAAAATAAATTGAGTGAATATTTCTTTCAAACTTCTCTAATATGTATTATAAATGTATTTCCCAAAAGGTATGGTCTTCATTTGATGACCGCCCTTGTAAAAATGAACAATTTTTTTCTGCAAGTTGAAGACTTATACTTGGTGTCAGCTTTCAAGTGGAGGACTGTCCTACATCACAATAGCATCAATGCTTAACTTTGTGGCATTTGTTTCTTTCTAACGAATTCTTTGAAAAATATTGAGGGCTAAGAGAGGTTGATATTTTTTTTTGCTTTTAAAAAGTGAAAGCTTCATGTGCCATTGTGCCGCAAAGAAATGCATCAACCTTTATAATAGTTAAAGGTGTCATGAGAGATGCATGGTTGGCAATGAAGCTATAGTAGTAACTTTTTTAACCAAGAAAACCACACAACTAATGGAAGAAATTTTGAGTTGGTTATTATTGTATGACCTCTAATTTCCTAGTATCATTCATTACTCCTTTTGGTCATGTCACATGGCCAATGTATGCAACATTGCTTCACAAAAGAACTACATTTAGTCATTTTAACAAACAATTGACGTTTGTGCAAGCATTAATGGACCAATATTAAGTGCTCTGTATGATCAACCATAGATGTGCTAAGCCAATATACCATCTATATAGTGACTGTCATATGACCAAACTCAGGTTCAAGAGTTGGATAGCATACTGAAGCGGACATCCAAATTCTATTGTCTAGATGTTCTGTCGAGTTGACAAAGTAACAAATTTGAATAGCTGAGTATCGGCTGCCGAGTATGCGTCGTGTACCAACTATTGAGTTCGAGTTGCTATTTCACCTACTACGATCAACTCGCCCATTTGGCAAAGGGACAAGATCGACCTCATTATCTAAGAGATGGTCTTAATTGAGAAAGGAAACTCACCCTAAAATCAAATTGCTTTGCACCAAATTATCTTAAAGGCCCTAGTAGGTCGACAAATATTTGGCCCGACGAGCGTATGGGAAATAGACATTGAGATGCAAAAGATGACAAAATAGGATAAATCGAAGATTGTTAGGGATTTATGTGTAATAAATATCTATTTTGTATTTTATGAGAAAACTCTCTATAAACAGAGAAAAAATCACGTGACAAGAGATCGATTCTTGAAGACAATTTTTTAAACAATTTTCTCCCCTAAAAGAGAGCGGTATTCCCCCTCAACTAGCTCACCTCCACTCAACTTTTTCTTTGAGGTGTGAGTCCTCAGATAAATTGAGATCCAACATCATTGAAAAAATGATTTTTTTTTTTTTTTTGCAGAAGACTAGACTCATTAAAGGATTTGAATGTAGAATAGGTGTTTGTTAGTCCAAAGGGAATCACTAGAAACTCAAAATGATCATCATATGTACAAAAAACATCTTATGAATATCTTCGTGGTGCATATTGACCGCCAATCCAATTTGGAAAAACTACTGCACCTTATAATCAATTTTGGGAATTGGGAACTTTTCTGTGGTAGTTCACACAAAAACATCAATTACCATTACTCTTCTTTACTAGTATAGCACGAATTGAAAAAAGCTTTGGCTTGCTTGAGTGATCCAAATGGCACCCATTTCTTTTACTATTCAACATTTTTTTGAAAGAGGGGATATAATTGTGGACGCATGTTGATAGGTTAGCTCCCACCACTAAATTAATATGATGATAAATAATGCAATTAGGGGAAAACTATTGTGGAGTATCAAATGCTATTTTGAATTTAATCGAAATAGAGTATATTGAAGTTGGTAATTGGTTGTGTAGTGCAGACGATACATCATGTTATCACGTGAAAATCTCTTTAATATCCTTTATTTTCAAATTATTCAATATAACTTTTATTAATAATTCCTTGTATTTGGTGAAATATTATTATTTCTGATGAAGTGCTGGTTTGCCATGAAGTTGGGTGATTTTTTTTCTATCAAGGAAATTGCTCAGCCAAGGCCTTATAATCATGCAACATAGACCCCAAATTTTGTAACTGTAGCATCTTGAAAATGGGGTGAGCATCCTTCAAAACTAACATGGACAAATTCATGATAAAATGCCTACCCTATTGCTGCGACATTTCTTTCTACGTAGCAAAAGTTTGATATTTGTAGTTACTACCTTATGCAGCTTTGTTATTGAGATAGGAGTTCCCAAATAATTAGCCGCATGCTCTAGTATCATCTTAGGAGTGCTTTCGTTGATAACTATTACTCTAGATAGCCTTAAACAGTGAGAATTTAATTGGCTGATCAGCATTTAAATTGATTCAACCCAAAAGCCTATAAAATTTACTTTGGCATGTATCTTTAGAACCATACTTATCATCACAATTAAAGCATAAGCCTTATTTTCAATTGGAGTTTTGCGGGGTAGTGTTTTGCATATTAATAAATCATGTGATGATGAAGTTGTTGTAGGCTTGGTTGTACCAGAATTAAAAGGAGAAGTTATTGCACCCGATTGTAAAACTATCATGGGTAGCTTAGTAGAAATAGATGAGGTTTGAATGTATTATGCAACCATGGATGACATGCTTCTCTATAAGTCTTGATCATAACTTAGTTTAGAGATTGCATCTAAGTTGTAATCAAATTAACTTTTGGTTCTATGCATCCTCACTATTCCATAGCATCCCATTATATCAGTGTTTTAATAATCAAAAGTTCTCTACATTGAGTTGTACCAAAAATGAAAAAGTTGACAATTGAAAAATCGGAGAGTTATTGTGTATGGGAGATCTTAAAATGTTGTTTGACATGAAAAAAGTGCTTATCTAAGTTAGTTTTCGTCACGA
>NEWO01000008.1:3124748-3166426 GCA_003013225.1 Phalaenopsis aphrodite
TGCTGGTCTTCTCCTTCGTCGAACGCAAGCCTCGTCTCTTCTAATTGTACGCAAGCTCATCTCGTAGACAAGCCTCTTAGCTCAAAAGGTAAGTCGTTTGACAATTTATAGATAAAAATTTCATCTCATTAGCTTCCCGACACTTCTTACTTCCTCTCCTCCCTCTTCGGTTTATTGGAACAAAGATTCTGTTCGGACTTCGGGCATAGCTCTACATGCAGACTCTAGTAATATGCCGCACATGTGCTACATCACGGAGGTTATTGGGGGGAGGTTATTGAAGTGAAACAACAGAGGTTATTGTTGGGTTATGCAGGGGATTATTGAAGTGGAACCACTGAGGTTATTTGAGGGTTATTGCAGGGAGTTATTGAATTGAAATCGCAAAGGTTGTTGGGGGGTTATTGTTGGGTTTATTGCATGTGATTGTTGGAGTGGAACTGCAGAGGATTTTGAGGGGTTATTGCGACATTGTTGGAGTTAATACTCCAATAACTTCGCATTAACCCCCTAATAACTTCCTGTTAACTCTCCAAATAACCTCCACAGTTCCACTCCATTAACATCCGCGGTTTCACTCCAATAACTTCCGCGGTTTCATTTTCATGTTTTTTTAGATGGACCCGGTATAACACATATGACAGTTTATTACTGGGAATCTGCACATAGAGTTATGTCCGGACACAAAATTTTTCCGATTTCCTGACTCTTCGCATCCTTTTCTCCTCTGTTCGACTCTTCATTTCCTCTTCCTTCGGTTTCCTAATTTCCTCCCCCCCCCCGGTTACAAAAATGGTACGTTCCAGTTTTGAGGATTTTCCAAAAGATCCACACTGCAAAATGCGGAAGCAAGCTTGTAACTATTGGAGGATGTTGAGCCACATTAGGTTTTGATCCTTCACCATCGACCATTCGTACTAGTTTGTGGCCATGCCTCGAAATAGTGGGAAACGATTTAGCTTCACTAATTTACAGGAATATTAAAATTGAAGTATTCGTCAACTTTGCCCACATACTGACATTATGTCCACTAAAATAAGTTAGTTCTATCTTTATCATTCGCATGTATGGAAATGTTTGCTGCTTTACTAAATGAATTCATTTTAAAAATGGCTTCAACTTAGTTATCCTCATTACTTTCTTCTTGCAGGATTCTACATGGTCTAGACTGAGTTGAATTCTCTATTTGTTTTTCCATTCCCATCATCAATGATTAAAACAGCTTGAGTGTTCGATTTCTGCAAACATAACGCTGAATCTCAATAATCTGATTTTCATTTTGAGATTGCATTGCTCTCAGCGCATCTGCCAGGTTTGAGCTCATCATGATCTGAATTAGAGCACCGGTTGCTACCTTCTTCGATGGCTACAGTTATCTCTTTGAGCATACATTGACCCCCACTTGCTGGACATAAGTGAAAGAAGAGGTGGAAACAAATTGGAAGGAAACATTACTCTGATTTATAACCAATAATAGTAATATTTATAGTTACAAACCATGGGAACTGATCTTTGTAAACAAAACAAAAATAATCACTCTAGTTGTAACTAAGAGATTATCAACCACATACCAATCGAAACAATTACTTAGTAACAAACTCATTACAAGCTGAGGCATATCTCTCTAACCAACTCCATTCTGTATTGAAATGCTTTAATCAAACTGGAAACTATCTTTGTCTTTGAGAGCACCGTCCTTGTTTTGCATTTTTTACTGTTGTTTCCAATGTTGGCTTTTTAAGTTCCACCCAACCGCCATGTTGTTCCTGTATAATGTCCTGATTAAAAAACGTGTCATTACGGGCATAATGTATAGTGTGTAATGAAGTTCATCCAATTATATTCAGTTGAGGGCTATGTCTCAATAGCCAAAATTTGAAGTTATCTTGTTATGGTTTATTGTTGATTGATTAATAATGGCTATAGAGTTGACACTCTGGTTGTTGGTTCAGGAAATTTGGTTTCGAAAAAGAGGATATCTACTTTTGGAAGCAGATGGGGAAAGCAATGCTCTGTACTTATACGATATTTGGACTTGTGTGGTTGTGGAATGAGACATCTCCACTTGGTTGGTGGACGTTTAGGCCAAGGCCAAAGGTGAAGATGCTCTTTTTTATATTTTTTTATGTTATTATTACTATTGCAGTTGTGGTTATCTTAATACACAACTCATGAAAACCATTTTTTGAAAAATCAACTTTGATAAAAATGCAGCCTTTCTGACCATTGCTATAGTCCCAGGACACCTTACCTTCTTCACATCCAATTAAAGCACTTTTTTGGCATTAGAATTGGCTCTTTGTCTAAGTTGATTGCTAAACTTCTATAATCACCATAAGGCTCTTGGGCTCATCTAATGCTAATTTGGAAGATCACTTGAGTAAATTAGATTTAAGTGGCGTAAACGGTTGAACTTGATTGTCCATTACCAGCTAGGATGTTAAGTTGTGATATGAAATAGATATGATTTAGTGAGTTCTAACTGGATATGATGGTGTAAGGAACATGACTGGTTCTTGGATGGATACACTAGTTTGACCAAGTGCCTTATGGTAGGTTCTGGAGTGATTATGAGGCCTTTGATGATGGTTTGTTGGTCTTGCAGAAGCAGGTGTTTTGTGGGTTTAGAGTAGTTTTTTGAGAGTAGTTATTAATTTTAAGAAGCGATAAATACTCAACTCACCAAGGATAGGCACAATCGTGAAGCCTCCAAGCAACAAATTAATGGAAGAGCAGTTTTACATAAAAACTATTTCATTTAAAATTTTAAAATTTTATTACATATCATCACATATTTATAGCATTAAAAGACCAGCGGGCTTCCATTTTTTAAGAGAAAAATGAGATGGGATGGTTGGGCTAAGGGGGTGGGGGTGCGACCATTAAATGTGTGGAGTGGTTCTTACATGATATTTAATACAACTCACTTCACATGCAAATTTCTTTTAGGGGTCAGCCACTACATGGCTGCAACGAGCAATGAAAATATAAGAAATATTAAATTGCAACTAAGTAGATAAACAAGGCATGAAAACAATTCTAATTATGGGGATCGACATGACCTCTCTTGATCATGGAATTTAGTTTGTTAGGATTTGACCCAATGTCTGATATAACCATCCCACATAGCATCTTGCATTAAATGAGGTGCACTATTGTTTTTCTTAAATGGCGACGAGCCATATTGAAGGTTTGAATTAGACACCTGCGTATAATCCTCCCTTGAGCATTTCTTACCGTGTTTGTCATCCTTTGTGCCCGTGAAACTGACTTAGAAGTATAAAAGAAACACACTGAAATGATAAGAGGCAACATAATACATTGATTAATTTTTAGATCTTATAAATGTCGATTCATATGAAATTAATTTATCTTGAATTAGTTTAGCAAGGCACTCACAACAAAACTAAAAAATACGATAGTCAAGCAATTGATACTATTTTAGTTTTGAAATAATATCAAATTATTAATTAAAATGAATTACCTTTTTTGAACACTTATGCTTCCAAGACCCTCATCCATTGCCATAGTTTCTAACTTTTTTTGTCTGCATCGAAATCATAAAATATTATTTTAATAAACAAAGCATAGAAATACAAAGATTTGGCTGAGATATATTGAAAGTTACATGATTAAAAATTTGAGAACAATCATAATCGAAATATTTAAACATAAATAAAATTAAACTATTTATGAATACAATTAAAAAAGTCATTGATATTCAAAAATAAACTTAAAGCAATGGAGTACAAAGATAATCAAATTATATAATGTTTTGAATAAAAATAGTTAGATCATCACCTATAGTAGCCATTGAATTATGCACTAGAGCGTATTTTCAAAGAATTCTCTAATTCAAATTCATCTTACTCATCAACTTAATTCTCTTCATCCATTCTATCTCCAGGAAGAAAGAGAAATGGCTCACTTGTATGAGCGAAGAAGATTCCCGTATCCTGGCGATAAGGAGGCAGTCGAGGAGTTCATTTTAAAAGGTGGTATGCTTGGGACTACCATTGGACCCAAAGGAATTGAAGACTTGGACAAAGACAGTGAGAATTTCCAGAAGAAACTGCAGTCAGAGAAGTTTGATCAGGAGGCTAAGAAGCTCTGGTATCGCATGAAGAATGAGGTCATTCAGGAGCTTCAAGAGAATGGGTTTGAAATCAGAGATAATTGAATGATTGTAAATAAATGACAGGTATTGCTATAGTTTCTGAACCAGGAAAATACTACTGCTTTGTAAGTCCTTTGAAGCATTAATAAACTTAAATTGTTGTTCTTTACTTGTTGTAATAGATTGTTTGTAAGGAGTCAAACTCTACTGTACTTATTATAATTCCCCTTACATTTTTCAATAAAAAATTGATTTCTCTAAGTTATTTTGTTCTCTTTCTTTCCGCCTGCATGTTTTCTTTACTTTCCCTGTGCATCCGATATTGTTAGTGCTTTTTTGTTCCATCTTTGGGCAAGTTCCCCGAGTCCTATATGTCTTCAGGTATTTGTTCATTTTGATGGGGTTCATTTCCTTCTGTATGTGAAATGCACAAGATAAGGCCACTGTGGTTTATATTTACTTATTCATGTGTGTTTAAGCTAAATATGTTTCTAAGAAATTCATTTATGAATTCAATCCAATATAAGCATTGAATTCCTTTTAGAAAAAGGAGAATTTCCTTAAGCGGGGACTAACCTTTCTTAGGAGATTATTAACTCTCCTTTAGGTCTCGCTCTTTTGGGAGCTTTTGAGCAACTCTTATAATATTTCATTGCCTGTGGCTCTCCAATCTTCCCAATAGAGGGCAATTCATACCATCCTGGCAAAACTTTCTAATCTTTTTGGTCATAACGACTCATGTTGGGTTCATTTCATAAACAAATATTGATAACTTGAAGTGGGAAATGTAGTGTTTGCGCATGAATTGAAATGTGTGTAATAAATATTTAGCTTTTTGGTGAACATTTCCCATTTGAGGGATAAAATATCTTCAGGTCATCTCCGCTGTAGATTCTGGGGTGTTCTTTGCCAAGGTAGATAATGAGCTTGTTTGCTCCAAGTTTAGTTTATTTTTTGGTGATGATGATGTTAGGTCTAGTCTACGATGTGTCCAGCTTTCCTAAAGCTTGATTGCGAGCTACGACATTCATCTTTTTTAATATCAGATCGACCATCTTGAATTTTCTCTCATTAACTTTTGTGTTGTAGTATTTAGCCATCATTCTTTTAGTTTCTTCTTGATCTAGGGAAGATTGATCCTTGAGTTCTTTTATGAAATCTAGAGATTTGTTGGAACCTTTTTTGTTTTTAATTCCTCATTCTTCTAAACCGGATTCTTCAAAATTCATCATGGCTAGTACCCGTTGGTTATAAACTATGTATTCCATTGGAAGCACTGCTTCGACTCCATATGACAAGACAAAAATAGTTTTTCCATGAGATATTTAAGGTGTGGTTCAAAGTGCCCACAATACTGATGGTAAAATTTCAACCCATTTATTCTTTGGGATGATGAGCTTATTGGCATCTTCTACATGATCATTAGTTTTGGAATGGTAAAAAAATGTGAAGGCATGGTGAATATCTTTTGTTTAATACAAATTCCTTCACTTTTTGATCAGTGAACTGGGTACTGTCATCGATTTCAATTATCATAGATAAGTCATATGTGTAAATAATGTCAATCCAGATGAATTTTTCATACATGTCAGGTATGATCCTGGCCAGAGGCTTGGCTTTGATCCCCTTCGAGAAGTAGTCGACCATAACTAGAATATATTTTTGTTTTCCTTTATCAGGTGGAATAGCCCAAGGATATCCATTTCCCACACCGCAAAAAGCCAAGAACTATTTATAGGATATAATTTATGTGAATGTTGCAACCCCATGGGGGTTAATCATTGATTATGTTCTTATATTTTGGAAGATTCTTTAGTATCTTTCGTTAATGTCGACCAGTAGTAACTTGGTCGTTGTTCCTGTTTGCCAAGTTTCTTCCTTCAGAATGGCTTCCACATTCTCCAAAATGAACTTTTAAGACCTTTGTTGTCTCTTCTTCTTTGATGCATTTGAGAGAAACAAAATTCATCGACTTCCTTATCAATTCATCATTGATGACAAGGTAATGTGTGGATTTAATTCTAAACTGTTACAGATCCTTGATTACCGCTAGGATGACTCCTGCAGATAGATATCCTTTAATTGTATCAATTCAACTTGCAGTAAACTCTGACTCAACTTTTACAACTTCAACCGCTTTGACGGTGGGCAGGTATAGAGTCATATGCCATTTGTTTTCGATGCTTTCTCCCTTAGAACGGAGGCCAACGGATTGATTTTCCTTCTGTGGGATATGCTCGATATGGAAATACTTGAGTTTACATATTTTGGCTATGGCTTTACCATATATATGGGCATTATGTCAACTTGCACCTGCATGACCCATCAAATTGATTGATAACTAGTTTTGAATTAGATTTAACAAATGTGTCACTATAAATCTTAGTGATAATCTCAATATGATGATCAGAGCTTCATATTCCACTTGATTTTTAGTTGTTTTAAAGTTAACTTTGATGGAATGATAGAATATGAATCTAGAGGGACTTGTAGAACCATGCCCACTCTCTTTCTTTGATTTCTAGATACCCTGTCTATGTAAACTATCAAAAACTTTTCTTCATCATCGCCGTCTTCTTTGTTTCCCAATCCTTTGGAAAAATTAGCAAGGAAGTCTGCGACTATTTGGGCTTTAATTGTCATTATAGGTATGAATGAGATGTCGAACTTGCTTAATTCTATCGAACCTCAAGTAGTCTCCTAGAATGATTAGGCTTTATTGTTTCAAATTTGAATGGGTGGTTTGTTATTATGTCTTTGACACAAGCTTGAAAGTATAGGCACAACTTTCTTACGGACATGATTAACTCCAATACGAGTTTTTTCATTTTCAAGTATCTCCGTTCAATTCCTTGTTGGACCTTGCTTACATAGTAAATGAGAAATTGTTTCTTGTTATCTTCTAAAACTAGAATTCAATTGATTGTCTCTTTCCTGACTCCTAGTTAGATAAATAAATCCTCCCTTGGCTTGAAATTTTGTGGCATAGGAGGTGATGGCAATAAGGCCTTCATTTGTATGAATGCTCGGTCGCATTCTTTAGTCCAAGAAACGTGACTGAAATTTTTCTTTGTTTTGAGGAATGGAAAGTACCTGTCTTCGAATTTTGATGTGAATCTATTGATCCTGTTATTCGTCAAATCAAGTTTTGCAGTTTTTTAAGTTTTAAGAAGGTGACATATAGTATGGCTGGATTTTTTTTGAAATTTGACTTTATTCTTTCGAGTGTGAGCATATATCCTAAAAAATTTCTTGAGCTCAAAATATATTTTAAAGGATTAAGTGTAAGGCTAAACATTTTTAGAGCAACAAATGTTTCCTCCAAATCTTACATGTGTTGTTTGGGCTACCTACTCTTCACTAGAAGCTCATCTTGATAGATTTCAACATTTTTTATTGATTTGAGAAAATTAAATCTATCAACTTTTGACAGGTTGCTCTAACATTCTTCAAGCTGAAAGACATGACATTATAAAGGTACTCTCCTGTCGTGATGAAGGCGTTCTTTTTCGCATGTACGTGTTGCATCTTGATTTGGTGGTAGCTAAAGAAGGCATCTAAAAAGATTTTGATTGAATGTCACACTGCAACGGTCAACTAATGCATCAATTCATGGAAGTAGGTGGTTGTCTTTTAAATATGTTGAATTATGCTTGGTGAAGTCTATTCACATTATCTATTTTTTGTTGGCCTTTCCAAATATTGCGCCATTCGCCAACCATTCTAGATATTATACTTTCTTGATAAAGTTGGTGTATATTAGCTTTCACACTTCCTGCTGGATAAGTTCAACTAGGGCTATCAAAAACCTAATCATTTGTGAACAGTCAGTGTTCGACTTACTACAAAGCTTTTTCGGTTCTTTCAATGAGCAAACGAGCCGATTACACAATTTTTTTTGGGCTCAATTTATAAACAAGCTGAACACTAACATGCATGTGTTTGATCGTGTTCGGCTCTTTATTGTTTTAAATAGAAAAAAATACTTTTAAATATTTATATGTAAAAAATTGTTACTATATAGTGAAAATTATTATTTATCCATTAAATTAGGAAAAAAATTATTAAATAATTAAAATCATATTATTAAGTAATTTGGTTTCAACCGATCAATTGATTATAAATGGTTGGCTTGGACTAAATACCTAAATTTTATCACGTCGTAAATATTTAAATTAAAACCCCTAATCTAATTTCCTAAATACCATATTTGTCTTTTCCTATCTCCTAAACCCTAACTTGTAGCTGTCTACATTCATGCGGTTTCGTTTAGAGTAGGGAGATTCTTCCAAGAAAACCTTTGCTAGGGTTAGGGTTTTCACTTCGCCATAATGCAAGTTCCTTTACATCTTTCACATGTAAAGGAGTATTCATGTCTTACTCTTTCTCTTGTAGCTTGTGCGGTGTGACTTACCTATGTGAGCTTTCTGTGTTTTGAATTTGAATTCTCCTCTCATTTTGTCATTTTTATGATATTTACTCGGGCAACCCCTCTCTTGTCTCTAATTTTTATTATTTTCAGGGGATATTATCCCATTTGCGGCTTGGATGTGAATATGGTTGTTTTTTTCTCTTTTTTAGGTTTGGTACTTCGGTGAACCAACGATGGGAAGTCATAATATTTTGATTTATGGTGATGCTATGTTTTCTGAGTACTTATATTAATTTGGTTCTTTAGTTTGTCTTTTTGTGGTTTGAAATATTCTAATAGTTGCATGCAGACTATCAATTCTATGATGGAAAGGAAGTCGACTCCTTTATATTATATCTTTGTTGACAGAAATTTTGTCACATAAAAGAGCAAGAAATAGGTGGTTGCAGCTAGATTTAGTATTGGAGTTGTATACAACTATGATATATTTTGCTTGTGAATTCATGTGAATTGAAACTCCTCTATGAGAATCTGATTTTTTTTTTACTTAGATTGATGACTATATATTGCGACAATCATGCATTTATTTACATTACCAATAATCCTGTTTTTTTTATTAACGCTTCAAACATATTCAAATTGATTACCATTTTAACAAAGATCTTTTTATTTACATGAAAAATATCATTTTTACTTTGTTTTGAAAAAATGGCGTGCATTTTTAGAACGATGAAGAGTACGAAACTTACAATTTTATTATTGGGAATTTACATACAAATCATGTATTTACATGCTTAACATCTAAAATTTTTTATTTACACACCTAACACAAATTTTTATCATCACATCAAAAACACTATCATCACTATCTTTTTAAAAGTGGATTACACCTCATGTGTAGATTAGGTGTTATAAAAGTAAATATCGAACTTTAGGTGTTAGATATGTGAGTACATAAGAATTGTATGGTATGTATGTAAGTCTTCCTTTTATTATTTAACTTGTTATAACTTGAGATATATATACTCCAACTTGAGAGTGTACCTCAATGACTTTTGTTTTGGAGTATTTAGGTGATAAATAGATTTCTAATAATAAAAGGAGATTGTAGTGGAATGCCCTTATTGTTGAGGATATGCAGCTGATATTCATTTTTCCATTGTATTTTACTTATGCTTATTTATAGCTTTGCTTACGAGTTTATAAGGAATAGTTGTTTTTTTTTTCTTTTCAACGCCCCTCAACAAAGGAAAAGAAAAAAAAGAGGTCATTCCATCTCTATTCTTGCCTTAAGCAATCTACATTTGGTGGATTTGCTCATTGAGATGAGAACTTGACATGACATAAGTTTATGTGTTCTTATGTGATGCTAATTCACTTGCATGAATGATATCTCGTGATCTTTTATTTTTATGTTTAATTATTTACAATTTCAACAATTGAATTATCCCAATCTGCATCAACTAATGAACCAATGCATGTTGCCATAAAATATGGAAATAATAGTTCTCATAATGTTTCTCAATCTATTGAAGCGGTTATTGGAAGTATTAGTATTGATATGCAAACTAAGAATAGTAGGAAAAATAAATCAACTGTTTATGAGTCTTTGTAGATGTTCAATCCAATTCCAAGTGGTTGAAGTTTCTTTTGTTCAATGCGTTTGTTGTGGTGTCGAATTACACGAACTATAAATAGGCACAACATCACAGTTTCTTAGGTATATTAAAGAGTGTGATGAGATGAAGCAAAGAGTCAACAAATCATTGAATTATTAGATAAAAGACAAAAGATGCTGAACTTCTTGCTTTTTGAAGCTGACACTGAATCAGAGATTCATATATTATATGATCGCAAACATTATTATCAATAACTCATAAGAGGTATTTGTCATGATTATAATTATTTATGAGTATCCGTTCTTGATAATTGAACATACTTGGTCACTATATTGTTAAAAATGTTGAATCTTAACTTTGAGAGTATTTTAAGGAAGATCATAAAAAATTATTGTATGAAAATTTTATGAGTGTGAGAAAGAAAATATTAAAAATTACATTAAAAATGTCACTAAATGTAGATTATTGGATCTATAATCAAACAATAGGACATATGTGTTTAGCTGCCTATTGCATGGATGAAACATGTATGCTGAAGAATTTATATATAATTTTATTTAGTTAGAGTCACCATATACTGATGCTTAAATATTTGATGTTGTTTGTGAATGTTTGTTGGAGTTAAAGCTCGAAGACAGTCTTTACAATTATTTTAAATAATGCATGTTGTAATGATATGTCAGGGTTGTTCATTAAACACAAATTTTAATTTATGGGAAAAGTTGCACTTTCGTCGTTTTTTTTCATGTTAGGTGTTGCATGCATATCCTTAATATAATGTTCTAAGATGGGCTAAATGAGGTTTAAGATATCATTCAAAATATCAGTGGCTTTGTGAAATATTTGAAAAAATTACTTGTGAGATTACATAAGTTTGTAGAAGTGGCTAAATAATTAGGAGTTTCAATCACAAGCTTTTTATGTATTGATGTTTGTACTTGGTGGAGCTCAAATTTAAATATGTTGGAGTTTGCATTTATTTATCACAATGTTTTTCATCACTATGTAATTAGAGATGATAACTATAAATGATTGTCAGCTAACTCAGATTGGTTGAAATATGAGAAAATTTGAATGTTTCTTTCAGTTTTTAATAATTTTACTAAGTTGATCTATGATATTGTTTATCATACTTCAAATATATTTCTTCCTACAACCATGCATGTTAAGATGATTTTGATAAGGGAGTCAATTTTAGAAGTTGATTATATGATAACAATGACTTTGAGCAAGCAAATTAAATTTGATAAATATTGTGGAGAATAAAATATTCTAATATTTTTAGACCTTAGATTCGAACTGAAGTTTATCGGTTTCACATTTTTAAAGATATTTTCATCTGACGAGGTAGATCGTAATTTTAAATCAAATCAAGATGTTTTTTTGAGAAATATATGCAGATTATGTTATTGATTGCAAATCTCATGGTCCAACAAGTAATGTTTCACGGGAGGGATCTTCATCTGTAGTTGATCCTATAATTTCTCATATGAGTTTGACTTTATGATTGGTTTTAAAGATTTTGTGGTAATTTCTAAATCCGTAGAACTATCTAAGCCGGATTTACATGTACACCTTGAGGATGGATTATTTGTGTGCATAAGCAAAAATTTTGATGTGCTTGGGTGGTGAAAGATAAATATACTAAAGTATCATAGCCTTTCTATTATGATTTGAGATATTTTATTATAACATATAACTACAGTTGCTTTAGAATCTGTTTTTAGTGTTGGTAGTAGAGTGTTGGATGATTATAGAAACAATTTATCCACTGAAATTATTAATACATTAGTTTGTGCATCAAATTTAATTAGATCTACTAAAATGATGTAAATACAACTTTGCTAATCATTTCATTTAATATTTTTTTTAATTCTGTTTCTAATACCAAATACAGAAATTTATCTTATTTAATTATCTACAACAAGAGATACTTGAAGTTGAAAATTTTAATATTCAACTACCAGACATCTAAAGTCAATTCTACTCTACAAAAGTCTTTGATGTCTCTGAATTTATCTAATTGTTGCAAATTTTGGAAACTATTTTTTTGGCTTATATAACATGTTATTTGTGTTTTTACTAACTTGATGTTGTGTTTTATTTTGTGTATGTTTTAATATATTTATTTATGTAGTGCAGCTTTGCAACCCTTCTATATCCGGCATGCCATAAATTTTGTGCAACCAATTGAAGATTATGATTATTAAAGAGTCTGTGATGATATTTAAGATAATCATCTATGTTAAAATTGGCATGGCTTAATAACATGATGCAAACCTTTATATGAGGTTGATATATATAAAGGTGACATGACAATAAGATGGATGACATAATCACTTTATGCTACCCTTTAAATTATAGCTGAACTTAATATTTCATCTTAAATTTGAGCCTCTATAATTGGATATATTCATATGCGGTTGGTGTTTTTCCATGATCTTTATTGCTGTTGCCATATGATGAAATTGTAGCTAATATTCCATCTCATTATGTTTCTAGGTGATTTTTATTTTTTCTTCAATGTTTAAATTGATTATCTAAGATAGTTTGTTGGAATGTATGTTACCATAACTTTATTTATTTAACATTGCATTTAATATAAATGTTTGCATGTAAATTTTGTTTGTGCTTTCAATTGCTGCAAATACTTAGGTCATTTTTTGTTGGAGTTTTGGTCAGAGCTAGGCATTCTTCAGTTTATCTGATGTGATTTTTGTTCGAAATTCAAATTTTGATAGCGTATGGATGCGTTTGTTTTCTCACATTTTCTTTTATTCCTCGTCTTTAGATTAAATTGGCTTGCTTTGAGGAGTTTCGTCATGCTAAATCATGATGTTTGGGTTCATTTATGTGATTTCATAAGGTGATCCAATTATTTAAGTTGGCATGTGGCAACTTCAAAATTGAGATGTTTTTATTTGTATTTCTGGCTTTGAGGAGTTTCAGGTGTTTTGGATTTTTATTTGTATTTATAGCTTTCTTTAGATGATGGATTTATGTATCACATGTTGTAAGCTTTCCTATCTTAACTTCATCAAATATAGGCCAAGTATTACCATGTTTTTGAATTATTTTTTTTGGGGAGACAGGCGACCTTTTGCGTATAATTTGGGTTGGCCTATGTTTTACACTTTTATCGCCCCGTATTTTCGCAAGTGTTTGGTTTTCCCTTCAGTTGGGTTGTGCTGCCATGCGCGTGCTTGCTTGTCTGCAACTTGCTGGGATGTATTGAATCAATGATACCACTCTTTTCTAAATTTGGAAGTGTATTGTTGAGCAATGTTGAAATTTTTTTTTATATATGTAGTTCAACCAGACAGTTTAGTATTTGCAGGACTGGGAGTCGTTTGATTATCATAGAAAATTTATTTAAGGCTACAACCTACAGTTGATTTTGAGATTTCTAGCACTGAGCTCAACTATAATCATGATCAATGCATTAGTTCCATTAACAGCTCCCCAACAGGAATATCAGATTTTACTTCTTCAATTTTATTTTGCTTCTTCTTCTTACTTCTTTTAGGCATATCTTCATCTCTTTACCAATTCCTAATTAGCTTGGATAAAAGATAGCTGTTGAAGATGTTGAGTTTTTCTTTGGGAATCTCCATCTCATGTTCGTTTGCACGTAATCATGACGAAAACTTCAAAACACGAGCCTCCACCATACCGTTCGAGTCCATACTTATAGTGCTATCACATTAATCCATACTTCGAGTCCATACTTATTGCTGATCATAAATAGAATATTAAATGATTGCCCAATTTTCTTATTCTCTCTGTCTCTCTCTCTTTTTGTAACAAGCTTACATAGTGATAAGAGAATTTGAGAAATAAATATACTCACTCATATGCCCGACAGCACGAACTTGACATAATGACTAGATGAACATAACCCACATGATTGAATGAGTTAAGAACCAAATGTGTAAACAATTTTAAATAACCTACTGTGTACTATCTTGAGTTATATCTCTTCACCATTGAGACCCACATATCAAGGCGACACACCCATGAACCACCTTAGCAACCCATAGTTTGTCCCAATGCATGTCAACATTTTTACACTGCTACAAGTAGCCTAATCCCACTGACACTAGACAGAACGATCAATAAGACTATAACATAAATGCATGGACTAATGCTTTCTTAAATTCATACGTACTGCTATTAACTTTTTATTTCATCATGTACTATGAAAAGAACATCACTCTCAGACAATATAAAGGATATGATATAACCTTCTAGGGGATCTTTATTTTTTCTCTCAGAGACAAATGAAGAGGGCTATTTTTAGCTCCTTTCCCTCTCTTATCATCAATTTGCAGGTGATCCAAAATAGGTGGTAAACCCATGAACAAATTTAGATCCAACGATTAATGTATTTTTAGCAAGGTATAATGTAAAATTTAATTAATTATACATTATAATATAAATCTAAGGAGTGATATCAATCGTAAATTTTTTAATGTGAAATTTACATATATGGTACATAAATCTTTATACATATATTTGATACTTGAAGTTTGATATTTACATCTATAATACATTACAACAACAACAATTCTTTATCCCACTAAATGGGGTCAGCTATATGAATCCTTCTTCTCTATAGTGTCCTATTGAGTGTCATTTTTTCATTTAATTATAATAAATTAATATCATTTTTCATACAATATGCTCAGGTATTTTTAGGTCTACCTCGACCTTTCTTAACATAAGTCAAATCTAAAACATCTACCCTTGTTATCGAATCATCAGATGATCAATGTTTAATGCGATCAAACCATCTAAGACTCTCTCTAGTCTTGTCTCCCACTGGAGCTGCACCAACCCTTTCATGAATACATTCATTTCACATTTTTTCTCTAAGTGTCAAGCCACTCATCCACCTATGCATTCTCATCTCAACAACACTCACTTTGTTTTATGCTTCTCTATTAAAGGCCAACATTCTAAGCCATTAAACATTGCAGATCTCACCATCATCTTATAAAATTTTACCTTAAGTTTAAGCGGTACTTTTCTATTACACAACAGGCCTGATGCATTCCTCCACTTCAACCAACCAATTTGAATTCTACTAATAACATCCACCTATGTATCACTATCACTTTGAACAAAATACTCGAGATATCTAAAAGTTCGCAACTTTTAATGATTTGATCACCTATAGTTACAACTTTGTCATTAGATCTACTACTACTATTACATTCCATGCATTCAGTTTTAGAACTGCTCAAACGAAGTCCTTTAGACTCTAATGTAGACCTCCATAATTCAAGTTTTTTCCTACACTTTTTCTCTAGTCTTATCCACAAAAAGGGTATCATCACAAAAGCATACACCAAGGTACATCATTCTATAAATATTATGTAAGAGCATTCATAACTAAAGCAAAAAGATATTGGCTTAAAGTCGATCTTAGATGGAAACCAACTAAAAAAAAAAAAAAATACTTGGTTAATTCTTTTTCTATTCGAACAAAAGTAAAAACTATAACGTAAATATATTTATTGACTTGAATATAAGTCATATCAACACCTTTCTGTTTTAGAACTCTCAAATGAAATTCTCTTGGAACATTATCGTAAGTTTTTTTTCTAAATCGATAAAAATCATATGTAGATCCTCCTCACTCTCTCTATACTTCTCCATCAAACCTCTCAATAAATGTATAGCTTCCAAAGTAGACTTGCTCAGCATAAATCCAAAATGATTATGAGAAATCTTTGCATCTCTTAACTCATGTTCAATTACTCTCTCTCATAATTTTAATATATGATGCATTAACTTAATTCTTTTATAATTTGCAAATTCTTGTGCATCCCTTTTATTCTTAAAAATGGGGACCAAAATACTCTTCTTTATTCTTAAGACATCTTTTTAGTTTTTAAAATAATATTAAAGTGTAGTAAGCAAAGAAGCTTCTAAATCTCCTAAATATTTTCACACTTCAATTTGAATACCATCAGGTCCTTCTAATTTTCTACCCTTATTTTTTTCTAAAGCCTCCTCAATTTCTCTTTTACTAATGGTGAGGGTAAAAATAAAAAGTAGTATTATTATTAATGATATTAAAATAACTAAGGTTGATCATTTTTTTAGAAATTTCATTGAAAAATTTATCAAAATACTCACTTATTTTTGTTGAATATCTTCATCGAGGAAAAACACTTTTTGATTTTTCCTCTTTAACGCACTTTACTTGAATTAAATCTTTACTTTTATTTTCTCTTTATTCAACTAGTTTATACATATCATTTTTTCACCATTTTTAGTATCTAATATATTATAATAATCACTAAAGAAAAAATTCTTAGCGTCACATCTTGTTATTTTAGACTCCCTGCGGGTCACCTTATATTTTTCAAGTTATTTAAGCTTATGCATTTTAATCATTTTTTATAACAAAACTTCTTCTATTTTATCTTTTATTCTACATTATTATTCCAACACCAATTATTTGTATTTATAAAAAAAAATTCCTTTTAATTCTTTAAGTATATCTATTGTCATTTGTTTGATAATGTTTGTTACTTAATCTAACATAGAATTAGTTTCTTCATGAACATCTGAAATCTTAAAATCTTGAAGTTTACTCATAAAAATAATTTTATTTGTCTTTTAGGAGCCCTCATTTAATATTTGTCTTTTAGGTGCCACCATTTTTTATAAACAATACACCACGTGTCAATAAACTAGAAAAATGATTAATGTTCTACTTTTTTTATCCATCTATCCATCAGTCATTAATGTACATAATGTTTCTTTCCAACATCACCCAAAGACTCAATAAGAAGTTTACACTCATCTTTATAATCTCTCAATAAACTTACATTTATTCTATAACAAGAAGAAAGTTGATATTTAGGTTTAATAACAACAATTGTATAAATGACTTTCTATGCAAACAAAAAATTCACTACATTAAAAGGTATGCAACAATCAAAAAACATCTTGCAACTGCCATATAATTGCAATGTATAACATCTTTAGATATTGGTACACTTTTCAATGATGGTTCTGATCCTCGATTTGATCTAGGAGCAAAATAAATTTTCACTTCATCAATCTTTCTTTTTTCCTTATCAAGTCCTTGATGCTAAGAAGTTGAATTTTGTAATCTGGGAAGTGAGGAATTCCTTTCTCGGTTGCTACCTTCTTCATCCTATATTTATATATACTTTCTATATCTTTTTCTTCTTGTTTATTTTTAGACATCTCTTTTAATTTCTCTTTCATTTGATACTGACCATCATACGATACTTTTTTACAAGCTAAGATACTTCCATTAATTCCAACAGGTTGTTGTTTCATTTCATTAACACATCCACCTTTGTAGACAATTCCACAATACAAACACTTCAATTATTTTTTTCTATCAGAAATTTTAATTTCTGTAAAATAATTTCAAACAATATCTCAGAGGTTGTATTTTAGATGACTTCATTTTAAAAAAGAACAATAAGACATAACCCAACTATTAAAAATGAATAACATAAAATATTCTTGATTATAAAAAAATTGCATTCTCAAATGTTGTATCTTTATAGGATGCATTGTCGTTTGTTTCGAAATCTTCGTGATCAATAATTTTACTCAACCCCAACGTCACCACAAGTATCTTCAATTATTATCAAATAAACAAAATCAATTATTATTTTACCAAAATTAAATGTTTAAACATAAGTAAAAACTTACTATGAATTGTAGTATTACCTATTATGTTAGACTCTGCAATTGTTGGAATTATACCCCTCTCATATATCTATTTCTCTGAATCATCATAAATAAGTTTGGGTGTTGATTCATCATTAACTATCCAAAAATCTATATTCGCAATGCTTGTGTAGTCCAATGAATTGTAACTTCCTTTCTTTAGTTGTAAGCTACAAAAGTAATAAGATTTCTTTAAATCTTATATTATTATTATAGCCTTTATAACAATTAAATTTAAATATTTATAATAGATAAAAAAAATATATTTCTCAAATTAAAATTGTATCGATCATAAACAAGATTATTTAGTCTTTGATGATCATGATGATTTCTCCTCTTGGTGTGAATTTACCCAAAAACAATCCAATTGCTTTCACATCTAGACAAAGAACATGTTTGACTAAGAATTCAAATAGATAATTTTTGTAGGTGTGCAGCGCAAGAGCCAAACACCTTTCACCATTGATTTGCATAATATAAAAATATAAACTTTTGATTAATTTAAAGAATATGTATATAGCCAAATATATTATAACTGTGATACAATAGTTTATAAGAAAATTACCGTGCTAAATTTCGTTAAAAATAGTAAGAGCAATCGATTGTCCCAAACTTTCAATGTAATCTAATCTCATTCATTGCAAGTTTTGTTTTACAACATATTTTTCCTTATTTCCAATCATTTCAACCAGACCTTCCATGACTTCAGGTTTATGACAATAATTGTTTCTATCATAATGAAAATATGATTTAAGAAATAAGCTACTGAGTGAATGTCCGGTTGAATCTAAAAATCTCATCTCTTTTTAACAATATTGACATATGGCTTATACAAAACTTTCTTATTCTTGAACATACATTTAATTACTTTTTCTGCTCTGTTTATTTGATCATATAGAAAACCAAGTGAGGGTATCTCATCAGAATCAACCACCCATACTAATCTTATTAAAAGTCCTGATAATTTTGATACTGTTAAGTAGTCATTCTAAAACTTACACTCCAAAATGATAGAAGTTGCATCTTTTCTTTTAATGGTCTTTGATAGCTTTGAATCAATATAATGTTTGCTAGTAACAAGTGCTTGTAGATCATGTTTATGATCATTGACATTTTTCAAAGTGATAAAAGTAATTGTAAAGCGAGTTACTCCTTGATGTACAATTTCCTTCCAGCCCGGTCTTTTTCGCAGATACGATAATAAGATAATATGTTTGTGAAAAAATATTGTCATATTCAAAGCATTCTTAGCAAGTTCTTTAAATTTCTTTTAAAATAAGATTCAAATAATGTGTAACACAAGGTGACCAAAAGATATTCCTATATTTCTCATACAATAATTCTTCTGCTTTTTTATAATTTACAGCATTATCAGTCACTAGATAAAATATATTTTCAACACCAACCCATTCAACAACTTACGCAAATAAATAAAATAAAGGTTTGCATCCTCTATAATAACAAAAGCATCAACATATTTTATAAATGATACACCACGTGGAGAATAAACTCGAAAAATGATTAATATTATGTGTTTGAACATAAATGATCCATCCATGTGCCATTAGTGCACATCCCATTTCGTTCCAACATCGTCTGAAAAACTCAATAAAAGGTTTGCCCCCTTCCTTACAATCTCTCAATAAAGTTACCCTCATTCTATAATAAGAAGGAAGTTTATATCCAGGTCCAATAACATCAATTGTATCAATGACTTTCTGTGAAAATAACGAATTCACTATATTAAAAGGTACGCAACAATAAAAAAAACATCTTGTTCTTGCCATATCATCACGACATATAACCTATCTAGATGTCGGTACACTTTTCAATGATAGTTCTGATCCTAGTTTTGTTCTATGAGCAAAATAATTTTTCACTTCATCAATCTTTATTTTTTCCTTATAGAGTACTTGATGATAAGAAATTAACATCTGTAATTTGGGAAGTGAGGAATTCCTTTCTTGATTTCTACCTTCTTTATCATATATTTTTATATTTTTTATATATTTTTCTTCTTACTTCTTTTTAGATATATCTTTTAAATTCTCTTGCATTTGATACTGAAGATCATGCAATACTTTCATTAACTCCAACAAGATATTGTTTCATTTTATTAGTACCTTCACCTTTGTATATATTTTCACAGTACAAACACTTAAATTGTTTTTTTTTTGCCATAATAACATTTAATTTCAGTAAAATGATTCAAAGCAAAGGTTGTAATTCAGATGGGTTCATTCTAAAAAAGCCATTAAAACATAACCCAAATATTAAAAATGAAGAATATAAAATATTTTTGATGAGAAAAAAAATTGCATCCTCAAATGTATGTCGTATCTCTAAAAGTTGTATCGTCGTATGTTTCAAAGTCTTCAGAACCAAGAATTTCATTTTCAGCCCCAACATCATCAGAATTATCTTGAACTAGAATCAAATAGACAAAATAAATTATTAATTTACCCAAATTATATATTTAAATATAAGTAAAAACTTCCTGTTAATTTCAGTAATACATGTTATGTTAGCTTCTTCAGTTGTTAGAATTATACCATTCTCATATATTTCTTTCTCTAAATTATCATTGTTGGCATCCATTTTTTATGCAAAGTATACGTAACATCCTTATTGAGTGATATGAGAGTGTATTAAGATCATATGCGGCCTACGTGACTCAAGGAACCCATAAGACCTTCAAGTGAGCACTACAAGTATGATAAGTTGGGGCATGCACCACCATAGTCGTGCTCTGAGGCGGTTATCACCAAGTCAACATTATCTTTAGTATTCCCCATGCTTACATTTGTTTCAACAACACAAGGTTATATCTTGGTGATATAAATGTTTGTGTGACGTTCACCATCGATGAAGTTACATCGCACCGTGTTCGTACCTTAAACTTAAGGTCCAGGCATACAGATTTTGTGTTGGAACCAATTTTGTTTGGCGACAAGCATATGGAGCATCTGCTTGGGCTCCAGGGATGCATTTATAACTTCTACGGAGGCCTAAGGATCATGTCTTGCTCATATTCGGACCTCCAGAGTTCCCACGAGATTCATAATCCCTTTGATTAACTTTTTCAGAAGCTCAATTTATGTAAGGACGGCGTGACCATGCCTAAATTGGGTGTGGCCATGCACAAACCGTGGCATGACCACACCTAAATTCTGGAGAGGTACCGAGGTCCCTCAATCGGCGTGACTACACCTGAAGGTGGTGTGACCACGCCTGCCAGACAGAATGTCGGACAAAATTTCTACTCTCCAGTCCCTGAATTTCCACCGGTGAAGCCGTTGGGACCTTTGGACAGTGCCTTTTGTCTAGTCCTTTACCCAAAAGAGGCATCCTTTGATACTTGGGCCTATGAAAAATGAGGCAAGATGCCAAATTAAAATTCTTAGCCAAGGGTTATCTCTCTGATCTAGGGAGAAGACTGGGGATCAAACCTCATTTGGTCAAGGGAGAGGGAAAGCTATCAGCTGGAGAAGGAGGGCAGGAGAGCTTTTGGAGAGAGCTTGGAGGGGAAGTTTCTTCATCTTCTTGAAAGATATGCTTAGGGGAAATATTTCTTCCATCTTCCTCTCCTTCTTCTTCTTGTTTTTCTTCTCTTCCACCATCATCATCTTCCTCTCCAGTGACTCTCCGTGAGTTGGGATCAGGAGAGCTTCTTCCTAGCTTTCGAGAAGGAGAAATCCAGCGGCCTCGTCATTCTCTTTTGTGAGAAGAGCTTCTTCACTATATTGGATAAGGAATCCAACTTTTTCATCGCACCTCGATGGAGCTCAAATAAACCAAGAGCACGTCTCATCAACCACCACGTTGGTGAGATATCTTGAACTCTTGCAATTTTCATTCTTAGAGCCCCCTAGGTCGAGATGTTAGAGGATTTAGGCAAGGATTTTTGTGTTCTTAGAGGAAGCCACAAAGGATTAGGTGCTTTGTATTTTCCCCTATGAATCCAAAGAGTAAAGCATACCCCTTTCCTTTCTAACCCAATATCTGAAAGATAGGGTTGTTCTAGTCCCACTGTTTGCCTTGGTGATTTCATTCAGATGGATGTTTGAAATCCATCGGTCGAGAAGAAGAAGGCATTCCTTTGGTCATTGTCTTCTTGGTCATGAAGAATCCTCTTTGCAAGGATTCCACATTCATTGTTGTGCGAACAGAGGTGGGCGTCTTGTTGCCTCGTGCAATAAGGTATTGGTATAGCTCTCTATCACTCACTTTAGGTTTTCCATGAGTTTGTTAGGATGATCACGATTCATTGTCGGACCTAGTCGGGTCTCACACTTCATGTGTTTGTATTTTCATTATGTGTATTGCATGATTTTAAGAAAAATTTGAATTAATAACATGCATTTTTGCATGTGTTATCGATCGGCCACATTCAACAGCTCGATCGACACTCTCTTTTCGTCGACTCGATTGATTGGCACCACTGACGTTATTGTTCTAATTGATATCTTCCGTCAACTCGTTTGATCAACTATCACTGGCCTGATTGTATCAATCGACCATTCGTTGTTGATCGGCAACGCACTCTGGCCCAATCGACCATCTTCAGTTTACTAAGTCTATCGGCCGCCACCGACCTTATCGTATTTATTGACCATCCTTTATTGATCAGTCACACACTCCTGTCTAATCGACCATCTTTGGTCTATGTGATCAATCAACCATCACTGATCCGATCATTTTGATTGACCATCCTTCGTCGATTAGATGTACACTCTAGCCTGATCGACCATCTTCATTCTACCAGATCGACCGACTACCACCTACCCGATCGTATCAATCAACCATCCTTCATCGATCGTTCACACACCCTAGCCCAAGCGACCATCTTCAATCCACCCGATATATCGACCGCTATATGCATGTTCATATCGATTGACTAACCTTTGTCGAGGTTGTACCAGATCGAACATCTTTGTTCCACTTGATTGATCAGCCGCCAATAGCCCGATCACATCGACTGGTCATCCTTCATCTTTTGGTCGCCCACTCTGTCCCGATTGACCATCTTTGGTCCACTCGATCGATCAGTTGTCACTGACCCAATCGTATCGATCGACTATCCTTTGTTGATTGGCAACACACACCAGCTTGATCGACCATCTTTGGTCTAATCGATTGATCGGTCGTCACTGACCTAATTGTATCGATCGACCATCCTTCATTGTTCAATTGCACATTTTGAACTAATTGATTATTGATACACCTAAGATATATAATATTTTAAGACGCATTTTTATACCTATTTTTGAGATCTTGCGCTTTAATGGAAGGTATTTGTGTGTTTTTTTTTCAGGTACAAGTAAAAAGTTAAAAAATGCTAAAAGAAGTGAAAAAAGATCAAATTTGGAGCAAAAATGTAAAATTTGTGCAAAAGTGTTTTGGTGCCTAAGCGCTAGATCCGGCGCTTAAGCGCCAATGAAACAGAGAAGGTCGCGCCTAAGCATCAGAGGCCCCTTGCTTAAGTGTCAGAGACAGTTATTTGACGATTTTCTTCATTTGGCCAATTTTTTAAGAGACATTTGAGGCCTCTATTGGCTAAAGAGGGTGGTTATGACCAGTAAGAACGAAAATATTATTAAAAGACTTGTGAATGGAGACATCCCTTAAAGAATACATCGAATTTAGACACATTTTGAAGAATTTCCAATGCACCTCTTTAGAAATTTATAAAAGAAGGAAGTTGAGACATTTGAAAGAGGGTGCTTGAAAGTTCTGGAAAGAGCTTGAAGAGGAGGAGTCCTGAGGAGTTTTGAGAGATAGTTTTGGAGAGATTTTCAGGCACTACACAAGTTTACTTTGTCCTTTTTGTTTTTAGTTTATTTTGAAAGTGTTGTAAAAGAGGAGGTTCAAAGGAACTTTAAGAGTTTGGTGGAGGATTTGAGATAAATTTTCATCTTTTGTTTTGAACTACTTATGGCTTTAATCGAGACCTCTTGTTGATTTGATAATGATTTATACTTTTAAACTAGAGTGTGGTTTTGTTTTCTCTATGGATTCTGAGTAGTTTTCTTTATCTTTCTCCTTAAAATGATAAGTAATTAAAGTGTTGGATAGAAGTTGTGGAGAGTATTAATCTTTAATATTGGAAGAAGTTATGATGATTTAATTCCATGTACTTCATTTACTTCTTGATCTGACCATCTAGAAGTTAAAATTTATTGTGAGAACATGTAAGAATCGGGATGGTATTGTCTCAGTCAACAATTGGAAAGAATCACATTAGGTTGTATGAATGGGAATATAGTTCATATGATTTAGTGCAAATAAATAGGGGAATATTCTTTGAAGGGTGTAGAGTTAGAGGATTTTAAAGTGACAGGTTAAAACCCCCAACTTGGTTTATTATTTTAGGTTCTAATACGAGATGATAGCCCCCAGGTGGAGAGAATCGAGGGAACTCTAGAGTGAGAGCTGATATCTTCTCTACTTAGCCGGTCTTCAAAACTATTCAAACTTTAAATTAGTCAATGCTCTTTATAACATCTCTAGTAAGGGTAAAGAATATAATTGCTCCTATTTGACAAATATAATTGCTCCTATTTGACATACTTCCATAACATAAACTTTCATGATTCATGATAAGGAGAAAATGTATTTTCATTTCAAGTAATTTTCTTTTACATAAACTCAAGTTATCTTTAGAAGTTTTATTGTTTTATCAAAATATCAAAAATACCAAAAAGATTTGAATTTTAATACTATGAAAATATTTATAGTTTAAGTAATTGTCTTTTTAGAATAGAAAGTTTGCTGTTGAATAGTGCATATTGCATAATTTTCTTGTGGGTTCGATATTCATGTCTTAATCAAAAAATCTTATATTACTTGATAATGATACATATACTTGCGAAGTATCCCAATATATAATTTAAAAATTTAAATTCTTATTTTCTTCATGATCAAGTATAAGCAAGAAAATATATGTGAAAATTATAATTAAAGTCATTGTTATACTGTTGCATATAAACAGTCGGGATCAACTATCTTAAGTCCATTCAATCAATCGGATGCCACCGACCTGATCACATCAATCGACCATCCTTCATCGTTCGCTCACACACTCCATCCTAATTGAGCATCTTTGGTCCACTCAATTGATCAATTGCCACCAATCCGATCATATTGATCGACCATCCTTTGTTGATCGGTTGCATACCTTGACCTAATCAACCATCTTCGGTCCATTTGATTGATCGACCGCTACTAGCCCGATTGCATCGATCGGCCATCCTTCGTCGTTCGGTCACACGCTCCAACCTGATCGATCATCTTCTATCCATTTGATCGATCAGTCTCCACCAA
This sequence comes from Phalaenopsis aphrodite, assembly GCA_003013225.1. Classification (NCBI taxonomy): domain Eukaryota; kingdom Viridiplantae; phylum Streptophyta; class Magnoliopsida; order Asparagales; family Orchidaceae; genus Phalaenopsis; species Phalaenopsis aphrodite. Next base: position 3,149,905 of record NEWO01000008.1, read on the forward strand.
CCGAATCATCTCGACTGACCATCTTTCATTGTTCGGTCACAACTCTAGTCCGATCGACTGCATTCCACCAGTTTGATTAATCGAGGCCACCACCGATTCGATCGATCTATCAATCATTTGCGTTTTTCATGTTGCATCTATTGCTTGCTCTCCACATTATCTGTACTAACACATCCACATTGTTGTGCACTCATGAGCATACACCCTTGTATGCTCATGATGAGTGTTTGTGCCTTCTTGTAGCATATTACTCTATATATTTGCTTTGTGACATCTTTATGTCACTTTGCATCACGTCACACAAAGCTCTCACTTGCACTTCCACTTTTGCATGCTTGCTTGTATGGCATATTGTGTGTTCATAACTTGCATGCTTGAAGAATTTTGCACTTAGACTTCTGTCTTTGCACACCTAACTCACACATGCACACTTCATCTGAATGGATGGCTTGCCGCCAAAAAAATCCAGTGTGTTGTTCTTTTCAATGAGGTTTAAAATACCTTTCATCTCCTATGACACCACTATGGACTGTCGTAGGTACTTTCTCAAGTCACTGCTCATTGCACGCTCTTTCATTTCCTATGGGACAACTCCATACTACAACAGACGCTTTCTTGAGTCTCTGCTCCTTGCACATTTTTCACTTCATATATTTATGTCTTCTATGTTTTTCTTCTTGTTTTTTTTAGATATCTCTTTTAAATTCTCTTGCATCTGATACCTGACATCATGCAATATTTTTTGCAATCTATGATTCTTTCATTAACTCCAGCAAGTTGTTGTTTCATTTTATAAATATATTTACCTTTGTGGATAACTCTACAATACAGACACTTAAATCATTTTTTTCTCTCAGAGCCTTTAATTTCAGTAAAATGATTCCAATCAATATTTAATTTTTCATAAATACCGCGTGTCAAAATCAGAGACTTTATTTCAGTTGATTTCATTCTACAAACGACATTAAAACATAACTCAAATATTAAAAGTAAATAATATAAAATATTCTTGATAATAAAAAAAAAATATAAATATAAAATATTCTTGATAATAAAAAAAAAATATAAACAACCACAACATTCAAGAAGTTAGATAAAAAAGCTCAAAAAGTTTATCGTTATTCATATTTCAAATGACAAATCTATGTGATATAAATGTAAAAATCAAAGTTCATCATGATAGAAACCAAGGTAAAAATTGATGCCTTATATCAACCCATTGTCATTTTGTTTTTGCAATAATTCATTTAAATAATTTCCAACATCATTTCTTTTATTTTAGCAATCCAAGTATGCTTATCCTAATATGAAAGGCAAATGTTGGCTTTAGGAATCTAAACCAAACTATTATATAGGACTAATCCTTATCAGCAATCCACAAAAGCAATGCCTCCACTAAGCAATGAGTTGAAGATCTCTTGGGATAAAACTACAATACATATAATTCAATGTTATAACTACAAACTAGAGGTTAACTGAGCCAAAAACCTTTCAAACTTGTACATAAACTCCATTTTGTTCCTATGAATGCCAAACTCAAACTAACATAAATAGTCAGATTAGTGCCAAAACATATGGGACAAATCACATAGAATATTCATCTTTGTTTCATTCATTAGATTATAACATATGGGACAAATCACATAGAATATTCATCTTTGTTTCATTCATTAGATTGTTATAGCTCTTGCTTAAATTAGAAGAAAGGCTGCCAAAACAAGTAGCTTCGTACGAAGAACATTACTGTTCTCTTAGGGCACATCATTACATAGATGGTTAGATGGAATCACGAACTTGGAAGTAGAGAAAAAAAAAGGTTAAATATAGCATAAAACAAATCTACTAATTTGTTTGTTGCAACTCATATAATTTATGCTTTTGACAAATGTAGACCATAGATATTCAACAAGTTACTTACATTTATCACACTATTGTGCTATAAACCAATTTATGCAAAATTTTGACCTATATTCTTCGAAAGAGCCAAAATGACAATTTTAAGTCCAACATAATCTTAAATCCGATTTCTCTTTTTGTTTACTGTTAATACCACACAATTAGTCATGACATCTGATGGATTCAAATCCACTCTGTTGGTCCTTGAGCTCTTATTCGGGTAATGTCTCCCGACCAATTTTTTTTTATATTGTCAAGGGTTTTCAGCAATTTTGGGATGGGGATTTGTTCCTTAAAGACAATGGTTATTGCTTTAAAAAAAATTAAAATTACTAATACTATATGGAGATCTATGGAAGCTAAAGAGTAAGAACTAGGAGGATGAAGTGGGAAAACAAGGATGAATATAGTTACCACTTACATTCGTCAATTATTTCTGGTAGGAGGAGAATTGATAAAAATACCAAATAGGAGAGTTTCAGTCCTGTTCTTGCTCCTGTGGAAAAAAAAACATTTCGTCTGAACGTCTGCGTATCCGGATGACTAATCACCGACCACCACGTCGCCCGTCGATGAGGGTTACTAATACTATATGGAGATCTAGGGAAGCTATAGAATAAGAATTAGGAGGAGGAAGGGGGAAAACAAGGACGATTAAGGTTACGACTTACATTCGTCAATTATTTCTGGTAGGAGGAAAATAGAAGGAATAGAAATACCAAATAAGAGAGTTTCGATCCTAATCGTGCTCTCGTGGAAAAAATATTCCATCCAAACGTCCGCGTATCCAAACGACCAATCACTGACCGCTACGTCGCCCGCCGATAATGTGTATGACGACGTGGGTCCGGTGATTGGTCGTTCAGACATACAATGTCTGCATGAAATATTTTTTCGTCGAGAGATGGGATCGAACATGATTCCTATTGGACAAATATATGACCAAATTAAGATCTGAATTGTAAACTATTTCATTTGGTTCGACCGAATCCCTAATTTTGATTTTATTCGGTACCGCTATTCAATTTGATCCCGAGTACTGCCTTGGTTGGACTGGTACTATAAAAACGTTAAGTCCTTGTTAGAACCCTCACCCCGAACCGGTCAGAGTTTGAAGTTTTTCTCTTGTTTTTTTCCTTGCATCTTCTTTTCAGTTGTCGATTTGGCGTATGTTGATTATATGTATATATCGGTGACAAACTGTGTATAATTTTCTTCCATTTGGTCCTTATAGATGCTAGGTGGTCAAGATTGCGCATGGATTATGTGAAGTCTGGGCATTACTACTCCTTTTATTTTGTTTGATCCCGGCTTTCGCTTTGTTGCCTTTTGTTTTTGGGGCAGGAGTGAGGTTTATTGAGCTCTAATTCGTTTTGCATTTCTTTTAGGGGGATTTTGCGGGTGGAGTGAGTGTTTTCTTTTGGGTTTAGGGTTTTTTTTGTTTTTGTTTTTGTGTGGCATTACTATCGTCAGCGAAGGAATGGACAAGAAGAAGATGGCGGTTCCTTTAGTCTGCCATGGGCATTCTCGCCCTGTCGTTGATTTGTTCTACAGCCCTATCACTGCGGACGGCTTTTTTCTCATCAGCGCAAGCAAGGGTGAGTTTTTTTTCTTCCTAACGGTTCTTTGATTGGCTTTGCGTTTCCTTTGAGACCCTTCTGTTTAGTTTTGCTTTACATTTACTCGAAAGTTCACTAGTTCGTGGATTATCAATGGATCTATTTTACCATCCTGCTTTCTTACAAAATAACATTCCTGAACTAAATAGATATATGTTTTGGTGAATCCAAAAATGATGTCCGACAAAGATGCTCAAAAAATAAAATGTTCTGCTAGGAAGTGATGAGAGAGAGAGAGTGTGTGTGTGTGAACACAGTTGAGAGTAGTAAAAGAGAATGCAACTTTTATTCAAAATATGAACCCTCTATTTATAGACATATGTCTCAGTATTAAAAAAGTATATATTGCTCCCTTCATTATTGGTTTTTCAGAGGATTTTTTTAGTAATTACAGAGTTATTAGCATATAATAAAACTGATGGACCGATTCGATCGATAATAGTTTGCCGACCGTCAGGTGAGCCTTAGCTTAATCGATATGTAATCTGAAAAAGAGCTTCCTATCAATCGTTTTGAAGGCTGATTCCCGCCCTGCGAGAAATCTCTTGACACGTTTCACCAATCGCTGGATTAAGACGCCTCCCTTACCAAAATCCAGCTCAGGACGGTCATCAACAAATATGCCTGATCGTCAATATTATTCTCCTGAGCCGTTCATTTGCATTAAGATTCGTGTTAATATATTTTTATACGTACATATTTCATTCCCCGATTTTTTTGCTCATCGGAAGATGCACAATATACGGGAACATGAGATTTTTTTTAACATGTATGAAATAATTAAATGACATTATTGCGAAATAAAGGACTTCTCTGGATTTCCGTGCCTGAACCAATATAAATAGGCCTTGGGGTAAAGAGTTTTTGTGTCCTTTCCTTTTCTTATCTCTTTTTTAATCTTCTATCTCTTATTTTTTGTGGTTGCCGCGATGTTTGGTGAGGGAGCGCTATCTGCCGACAAGAGCGCCCTTCTCAAAGCAATGAGTGATTATGTGGGAAAAAACTCACAAACCTGACACGAAGTGAAAACGTGCAGGAGAGGCTTTTGCTAGAGAGTTGTGCAAGAAGATAATTTTGCAGGAGTTGCGAGCAAGGGGAAACGAAGATCGAATTGGGTCATCGGGTTTTTTTTGTATGTCCATCACAGGGGGAGCTGCGGTGGAGTTTGGAAGGCGTGTCTGTGATCGTCTTTTAGGACACCCATAGGAGGCGGTCACTCTTGCCCAAAAGGGAGGAATGTGCATTTTGACTGCCGCATGGATTATGACTCCCCAGGGTGTCGACAATGCGCCGACTAAAGCTGGGACTCAGCCTCAGTCGCAAAAGGGTGGCCTTTTCTTTGTGGGTGGAGGTCTTGAGGAGATCGACGAGGACTTCATCTCTTACACCACTTCTGAATGGCGTCGAGTTTTGGGTATGTAGTTTGAATCATGCATTTAGTATTCCTTTTGCAGTTGCAGGAGTACAAATGATGGCTTCTACTTCTTCAGACACTGATGCCGATCTTGAGGGCGATGTGGTCTTTGTGGATCGGGCTAGGGAGAGGGGAGCGAATACTGAGGAACAAGTTGCTTTTGAACAGGGGACCATGGAGTCGGACGTTATGGCCTAGAGGGTAAGAGAGAATCCTCCCTCGGGCGGATGCAGGAGCGTGGGCAACAAAGTTCTTCCGGCGCTGTTAGCAGAGGATGCGACACTTGAGGGCCGTCGGGTGTATGCCGACTTCCTAGCAGTCTTGCGGAAATAAAAGAGTGCTTTCTTCATCTCATAGTACAACCTCGGGGGGATAGTGATGGTGTTTTTGAGGTATTGGAACGAGTTCGGGTAGAGAAAGAAGTCGCTGCACTTCGCGAGGAACTTGTCGTTTTTCGAGAGATGCTGGCTGGTCGTGGGGAGATGACTCGGCTGTATCAGGTGCCGTTGATCGTTAGAGAGGGTTCTGTCACCCGATTGAGATATGGTTAGCGTGATCTTTTTAAACTGGGCAATGAGTTTAACAAGCGACCACGTCAGCGGGGGTTTGTCCCGGATGAAGACAAACAATCACCTAGTTAGGTTTTTCTTTAGCTGTATCTGAGGGTGTGGCGTGACGCTTCCTCCTTTTGTAAATAAATAAATAAATAAATAAATAAATAAAATGCTAATTTCATATTTCTGGTAATGATTACTTCTCAAGCACTGCATGGTTCTTGTCACAATAGTCTTGTGGCGTTTCATTTTTTGTGCTAATGTGATATATATATATATATATATATATATATATATATATTATGATATAATCTTATTCGTGATACTTTACTCCTTTTTATTATTATTATTCTTATTCTCGCTCTCTTGCGCGTTATTACAGATCGTATGACACAAAAATGCTCCCTAGAATCATTTGGGTCGATTCCAGTCTCGAAAGTCTCAATTCTCTCTACACAGAAGTGAAGGAGATTCAAAGCCTTTACATTTCCGATCTCACTTTCCGCTTTGGCAGGTCGCCAACCATAAGCGGGCGACAGGCCCTTTCTCTACGGATTTGTTTTTCCATAAAGATTAGTTTAAAATGGGTCTTTGGCTGCCACATTGTAAGGAAATGCGATCAATTTTCAGAGTGTATGGGGTTATTCTTGCCCAAGTTCTTCCTAGCTCAGTGGCTTCCATAATGATTTTCGTCCTCTTTTGCTGAAGGGTGAAGATCCTTTGGTCACTCGAATTGTTCAACCATTTCTTCTCCTTCCGAATCGATCGGGACGACTATGTTCAGTTTGTCGCTGGTTCCAAGATCTATTTGGTAGGTCTTGTGAATAAGATAAAAAATTGGAAAGTGAAATTTCTTGTGGTTTCTTGTGCTAATGGCTAGGGGATCGACGCTGATCCGGTGGAAAGTGAGGTGAAGAAAGTGAATACACTTTTGGGTAATATTAGAGATCATAAGGCCCTGATCGAGGGTCAACGTCTCTCGTTATTTCAATACCTTGATCCATATGTGATAGAGCATATGCCTCGACCCGACGACAACGAGACCATGACCGAAGGGTTATGGGCGACATCTAACGCTCGAGAAGTGGCTAGAGAGAAGACCGCTAAGAAGAGGTTGGCTTCCAAGAAACATCAGGGGAAAATTGATCCTTCCTCGTTTGGGATAGGTGAGGGTTGGTATGCTCCCACCAGATCGACTGAAGAATGTACTGAAGGTAAACAAGTTTTCCTTGTTTTAGTTTGCACATTTGGGTATGTATTTATATTGTTTTTGTGTTATCTGAAGGGAGCGACGACAATGTCCTCGAGACTCGTAGTATTAGATTTTGGGATTTTTGCTGCTTCTCTTGGTGGGACTTCGTTCGTGGGCTTGCAAGATCGAGCGGAAGCAAGTCGCTCTTCTCGTTCTATCTTGGTAGAGACCGAGTCGGGAGGAGAATCAGGAGATGCTGAGAGGGTAGAAGGTGATGTGCCTTGGGGGCAAGAGAAGGCTCCTGTTCCAGAAACTGAGTTGTCTCCTCCTTTGGGAGGAGATCTCATTCGAGTGGTTGTTCTCTCATGACCGAGGGGATGAAATTTGGATGAGCGGTCATTACACTCTTCTTGATAGAGGTACTGAGTTGCATTTTTTTACTCCTTTTGAGTGGAGACTACCTGTCGACCTTGGTGGAGGCGTTTTGGTTTCCCACTTTTGAAAAACACCTAAGAACGATGGACTGACGGGATATGTATCAGGCAATCGATTGATATCATGTTTTTTGGTGGGAGGCTTCGTATTTCGTGCGGACTTTTTGTACTAGATCGAAGGAAAGATTATGATTGATGCCTTGTAGATAGAAAAATTGAGGCAAAGAGTCTCCTTGACCAAGGAGAGGCTATAGCTATCTCTGGAGCATAGGGAGTTAGAGGGTCTGGAACACGAAACTCTTCTTAAGGAGCATGAAGAGTTTAAAGAGAAAGTTTTCTCTATGATTTCTCGGGTAGAGCATGTTGAGGGGCTTTCCCGTCAGATTAAGGTTGTCTCTTGCTATATAGAAATTAGTGAAACATGAGCTGGTCGATCCCAAGTGGCGGGACATGGAGGAGTTCGGCACGTTTCTTTCAAATTCAGAAGGTGAAGAACAAAATTCGTCGAATGGGAAGTCGAACGGCGTCGAGGGAGCTGAAGAATCTGGAGAAGAGGGTGATGGGGAGTTTTCTAATGTATAGAGCTGACAGACGATTTCTTTTTTTAGCTTTCCTTTATATTGATGTTTACACATGCTCATATGAAAATTTTGTAATTTATTTTTTGCAAACATACTCTATATTGTAAGGGATTTTTTTTGCTTTGTTTTTTTGGAGGGTTTATGTGTTTGAATTTTCTTTTTTGTTCTTTAGCGCATATGCAAGCAGCATAGACTTCTCATTAAGCTTATCATTGCTGGGTGTTAACGCTTAAAGTAGGGCATAGGACGATCATCCACGCAACCCTTGCGGGACTTCTCGCTGCCGAGTGCTTATACCTCCCAAAGGCCACTGGTGATGGTTACGCCCATCACAGAGCTTGCCAATACCGGGTGTTAACGCTTAAAATAGGGCGCATGACGATAGTTCATGTGCATCTTGCTGAGCTTATCGCTACATGATGCCGATACATTCGATAGACCACTGAAGATGGTTAGACATCCTTCGCGGAGCTTGTAGCTGCCGGGTGTTAACGCTTAAAATAAAGTGCAGGACGATCGTTCACGCACCTTTCCTGAAGATTGTCGTTGATGGGTTCCGATATGTTTCATAGGCCACTGACGATAGTTAGACACCTCTCACGAAGTTTGTTCGTTGTCGTGTGTTAACGCTTAAAATAGGTTCATGACGATCACTCACTCACCCCCTCACAGAGCTTATCACTGTCGGGTGCTATTACATTCTTTAGGCCACTGGCGATAGTAGCATGGATTGATTAATTTTATCCACTCACGTAGCCAATTTTTTTAGCGTAACTACGTTAGTTCTTCGAGTGTAACTGTGTCAGTTTCCCGAATGTAATTGCATCAGCTCCTCAAGTGTAATTGCGTCAGTTCCCCGAGTGTAATTGAGGCAGTTCCCAAGCGTAAGAGCAATAAGAGAAAGTATTATTAGCGATATTGAATATGTGAAATCACAAACTTTTAGATGTTATGAATGTAAAGAGCCCCTTTATTATATTGAGTTTTTGAAAGATAAGAATCATGATGGTGTTCCTTCTACAAGTAGGGATAACCTTAAGAGCAAAATTTATTTATATCGTTACCACTCCAAGTTTGAGGGGCGTCGTTTCCTGCGAATGTCTTTAGTTTGTATGCTTCGGGTCCATCTCTCTGGTGGATGATGCAATGACCATTCTAGGTTTGATCCAAATTCTCAATAGCCTGCCCCTTGGTAGCGGTGTCGGCCTTCTTCAAAATTAGGTCCCCTGGGGCAAACTTCTCTTTGAATACATGTTTCTTAAAATATTTGGGTGTCTTACGCTTAACCTCTTCTTTTAGGAGGGCTGAGTTGGCATTATTCTCCTCGTCTAGATCTAGGGCGAGTCTGACTCCTTCATCGTTCTCCTCAAGCCACTCTTCCAGATCTTCCTCGTCGAAAGCCGAGGCAGAGAGTACCCTCTGGCTGTGATTGTTGTATTCCATTGGTAACTTGACTTACATTCGTGGGAGAGCATAAAAGTGGTATGTCCGGTGGAAGTGGACGACATTGTTCGGATTGACCAAATTACTGAAGGGATCAGGTTTGCCCATTTGCGCTTGCTCCTATCTTTTTCCTTAGCAAATTTAGGATGATTTTGTTTGCAGCCTTCGCTTGTCTGTTAGTTCAAGTGATGCACGGAAGCAAATTTGAGGTCGATCCCTTGACTCTTACAAAAATCTTAAACTTCTTTGTCGGGAAATTGGGTCCCATTATTTGTAACTATGACGAGAGGTAATCCATATCGACAAATCAGGTTAGTTTAGATGAAGTTCTTGACTACCTCCACTGTTATGTGTGCCAGAGGCCTTGCTTCTACCCACTTGGAAAAATAATCAACTATCACTAATAAAAACTTCTGCTTTCCTCTCGATGAGGGTGGGGGGGGGGAGTCCCAGGATGTTGAGACCCCACATGAAGAATTGCCAAGGACTGACAATCAAGTGAAGTTTTTGGGCCTGTTGATGGCATAATGATCCGTATTTCTGACATTGCTTACACATTTGAGAATATTTTTTGGCATCTTTGAGCAAGTTCGACCATAAATAACCATGTCGCTGAATTCGACTTCCACACTCCCCCCCATGGACTTCTCGGAGTATGTCTTCATCCTCGTATTCCCCAATGCACTTTAAGTATAAGGACGTGGTTGACTTCCTGAAGAGTTTTCCTTTGACTTGTAGGTACTGGGCAACCTTATTTTTTAATCTCTTGGGTTTGGTGACTTCTTCGCTGATTTCCCTCGTGCTTAGGTCCCAAATGTATGAGCTCATCCAACTTTTCTTTTCCTCCTGATGTATCTCCATTGCGAGCGATTCTTCGATCGAGGGTTGATTGAGTCTTTTAGGTAGTCCTTTTAGATGAAGGCTTCGGGAGGAGGTCGGCGATCTGGTTTTCGTTCCTTCGGACATGTTCGATTTTGAAGCTAACAAACCGACCACTCTCCGTCTTCACCTTCCTTAGGTATTTCGCCATAGTTTCATTTCTGGTTTCAAATTTTCCGTTGATTCGGTTCACCATGAGTTGTGAGTCGGCCTTTACCATTATATGGAGGATTCCCATCTTTGAGGCCAGGTGAAATACTGCAATCAAAGCTTCATATTCTGCTTGATTGATCAATGATAAATTTATCTCGATTGAGTGTTAGACGTTTTCCCCTGCAGGGCTGCACAAGAAAACTCCAATCCAACACATGATTGATCGTATGCCCCATCAGTGAACAGGGTTCAGGTCTATCTTTTGTTCGCCAAATCCTCTTTTGCTCTTTTTGGTTCGGAGAAATATGTAACAACTTGTGCCTTTATTGCCGTCCGGGAGACATAGGAGATGTCAAACTCGTTGATTTCCACGACTCATTTGAGTAGTCGACCAGAATGGTCTGTCCCGATGAGAACATATTTTAGGATAGTAGATGCTTTAGATTCGACTTGTGTTAAGAAAGGCAGAGGTAGACCTAGGAAGACTTGGGCTTATTGTATTAAAAATGATCTTAATTTATTAGAACTAAATGAAAATATGACACTAAATAGGACACAATGGAGAAAAAGGATTCATGTAGCCGACCCCACGTAGTGGGATTAAGGCTTTGTTGTTGTTGTTGTTGGCCGAATATAGAGTTGTATGTTGGGGGTGAATCCTCTGCGAGGAAATCTTCCGTGAGCGTAAATTGTATCTCGTTTTCTCCCCGACTTACCAGGAGCCCGACCACTCTCTGCGCTTTCTTCCTTTCGCCCGAGAATCCGTACAACGGACCGGTCGATACAATCATATAATTGTACATTAACAGAATTCCCTGTATCAATGAGAACACTTCCTACTTGATAATTGTTGATTATCACCGTTATTACAATAACGTCATTATATGGGTTTTCCTTTAGGGGGAGATCCTCATCGATAAAGTAAATAGGCGGATGGGCCCTTGGGTTTCAGGGCAAAGGTTGCAGCACAGTTTCGTTATTTGCTGTCTCTTTCGGTTTGCTCTCTTAGGTGGTCACTTTCTTTGAAGATTACAGGCACATTATCCTGCAATGTGGATGGCGTTGGTGTGGATGGACCCGTCGGTAGTTCTTCCTTGGGAGCTCTGCCCTGCCTTTGGGTCGCAGGTCCAAGGGCGACAAATTCTTTCAACTTTCCCTGCTTGATCAGTTCCTCGATTATGTTTCACAAGTTTCTGTATTCTTCTGTATCATGCCTGTGATCTCTATGATACTTGCAATACTTTCGATTATCTCGAAGGAAAGCTCCGACTCTCATCGGTGTTGTCTTCCCAAAGAACTCCTTATCCTGAATAGCGTCACTATTTCCTGCATGGATACCCTTAGTGGGGTTTTCCGAGGGACTTAGGGATTTCCTCGGGATTCATGGTATTGAGATCATCGGGAGTATGGGGCCTTTGTTTGTTTCGTCTCATCCTCGTGATGGTGGGTGTAGCTGTTATTTGAGGGACCTTCATAGCGAGGGTGCATGATCGGTCTTGTGCATTGTTTAAGGGCCTTCGACTATCTTGCGATGGCCTCTTCTGGTGTTTCTGTTTGGTTGGTTCTGGAGCATTCTCACAGGCGGTGATGTACTTGTTGGCCATCTCTAGCAGTTCAACCAAGCTTTATGGCTCTGCTAGCTTGAGGTCAAAACGAAATCTTTCCAACGTCACTTCTTGTGTCAGCGCGGCCTGGGCCATATCGGGCTTCAAGTCCTTGACGTCCAGCGTTTCGCTCTGGATGCGTGTAATAAACTACCGCAAGTTATCGTTGGCTCCTTGCTTCAGTTGCCACAGGGATCATACACTCTTCTCAGGCCTCAGCGCACTTGCAATCCATGTAAAAGAGTCTTTTGAACTACGCAAAATAGGTGATTATCCCCACGAGCAATCCATGAACTACCTTAATGCGGTTGATCTCAAAGTCGTGAAGAAGAGCTTACTCTTATAGGCATCAGCAATTTTTAACAGGCATATGGACGATCCAAATAACAACAGGTGGTTGTTAGGATCTAACTGTTCTTTATACGGCTATAAGACCGACATTTTGAACTTCTTTGAAGGTTCAACTCCAAAAACATGTAGGGAGAAGGCATTATTTGGCTGCCTTTGTACCTCAGTTCGCACTGGTCAGTTTCTCTCCTCCACAGGGGCGGATCCAACGCTGACTTGTTATAAACTGTCGTCAGGTTTTTCCTACAAGTGGATCACCCTCCTTCCATTGTTGGTTGGTGGTTCCCCTTGAAGGGGGTTGAGTGTTCCTTGTCGTGCTAACTCTTCTCCTGAAACCCGGGCTATTGCTAAGGCAATGATCGCTCTAAATACATCTGTGAATTGTTCTGACATCTGGTTGATGGTCTGAGTTCTCAAATCTTACAGACCTTATTGAATGAATTCTTCTATAAACTCCCGGGTGCATGCTGCTTTTCCTACGTTCCTCTGACTGGATTCTCCCTATTGTTGTTGCTGGGCTCATTTTCTTGTTGATGACATGTTTCCACGTTCAACGCACCTAAAAGAATGTTGAATCCAAAATTGTCCGGGAAACACACCCAAGGAATAGAACGTTTCGCTTGGAAGTGATTAGAGGGAGAGAGAGAGAGAGCAGAGTAGAGAACAATAAAAGAGTGTAGCCTTTATTCATGATAATAACCCCTCTTCTATTTATAGGCATAAGTCCCAGTATTATAATAGTACATATTGATCCCTCATGATTGATCTTTTAGAGGGATTTTTTGGTAATTACAAAGTTATTAGCATATAATAAAATCGAGGGATTGATTTGATTGATAATAGTTTACCGACTGTCAGGTGAGCTTTGGTTTGATCGATATCTAATTTGAAAGAAAGCCTCCTATCAATCGTCCTGAGAGCTGATCCTCGCTCTGCGGAAAATCTGCTGGCACGTTCCACTGATAGCTAGAACAAGACGCCTCCTTTGCCAACATTCTGCTCAAGACGGTCGTCAACAGATATGCCCGATCGTCAGTATTATTCTCCTCAGCTGTTCATTTGTCTTGAAATTCGTGCTGACATATTTTTATATGCACAAGTTTGAAAAATTTCTTGCTCATTGTTATTCTATTATTTTGTATGATTAGATGTTTCGTGGTTACATCTGATTTCTTCATTAGTAGCGTGGCAATGGAGCCAGTCATGCTTGTACACAGTTCCAATGCCACCATAATTAGGTTGTTTCTAGGAAATCTAAATTCTGTAGCATTTTCTTATTTTTCACAAGGAATGCAGGCTCAAATTCAACTAGAAAGCATTTGAATGTGAAATTCTGGAGTGGCATTTCAATTAACCGTATGCTTGGACGTCTTTGACCGGAACAGGTTTGCTTGTTTAGTATGGATCATTCATCATTTGGTGGCAGGCATGCGATGACATTAAAATTGTTTTTCTGAAACCTACCATACATTTTTAATATCAACATAATAGCTAGTGTTGTACTCCATTCGTATAATTTGTCTCATATGAAAGTAAATTTTTCTTATGTATGATCATTCTCCTTGAATTGTTTTTTTATTGAAATGGATTTGTTTTATGACGTTGTATTGGGCAAGTTTTTTATTCGAGTAACATGCACACAATCAACACATGCTAATTTTGAACAGTGCCTTAAGCTAGTTGATACCGGAGTTGAGCTAAATAGCAATGGAAACACAAATATTATTACGGAAAAAGCCATATAGGTAGTTACAACCAAACACACACTGAAATGGGAAATGTAACAACACAACACAATTTTAACAATAGGGTTCGATCTATGGGTGGTGGGGGTCGGCTAGGTTGTCGGAGAGTGTTGGTAGGTGCCTGGAATGGGCTCTGGGGTTGCTGGAAATGCGAAGGAGGGGCTGGAACTGCAATGACAGTAAGGCAAAAGGTCTGTAACGACTGCAACAACGAAGCAGAGTGTTGGGATGGCGAGGGACAGTGAAGAGGAAGGGATGTGGATTGTAGGAAAACAAGAGGAGTGCTGTCCTGTAAGGGGGCAGCGAAGAAGAAGACAATTTAGGGGTGTTGGCAGCTAGGAGAAGGGGTAAGTTGGGTTTTCGAGAAGGCGGCAGTAAGCTGGAAGGGAGGAATGCGGAGGATGGGAAAGTCGAGTATAAATGCCACTTTGGGAGTGAGATATAGTTGGTGCACCACCTGACCCTTGGAGGAGAACCACCACCTCATAATAAGATACAACTGGAGTACCACTCACCCTTGGATACAACCATAAAAAGGGAAACTTAGAGACTCTGATGACTGTCCTGAAAAAAAACTCACGAAAAACTACAAACCTAAATTACAATAATTTAATATATAGTAAGAGGATAACTAGGAGTGGGGCCTTTAGTTTGGAAGAGGCGTTAACCCCCTTGGATGAGCCGGTTGATTCTCATGGACATTGAACCGTTCGGATGCGCTTGGACACTATTCTGCACCCCATCACTTGTGATCCCGTGTCAGTGCGGGAAACACTCTAGTGTCAGTAGTGTTTTAGGCATTGCATTTAGCCCTCTTGTGAAATTTATTTTAATAATGCAGGCACGTAACGTGCTTTGGGAACACATGCTTAGACAATAACTCTTTAGAATGAACCTTTTTATTCTAAGAGAGTTTTCTGATATTTTCCTTTTTGATTTTGACTTTTTATGTCACATTGTGCACAATTTATGAACGTTTTTATCTTAGCATCATTTTCCTCTATAAGCATCAATTTTTTTCTTCTTTTATTATTTTTTAGCAACTTCCATTAGCTAATTGTTTTGATTGTCTTATTGGTTTTTCATATACGTTAACTTTTCATTTTTCCTTATTCTTCATCTTTTGGCTATTGGCTATTTTTGCTTATTATTTTTAAAAATTTCTTACAACTTTGTACTATTATTGAATTGTATGGTTAAAAATTCTTATAATGATGTTCTAAGTACTAAGAAATGCAAATGATTGGAGTAAACATTTGTGTTAATCTTGACTTAAGAACTTATTATGATAGCTATCCGGAAAGCAAACTTAGAGATCGTACAATGGCCTATAAGAATTAGTGAGCAAGTAAGGAATGCCATGTGGATCTCGCTTGATTTAGTTATTCATATTTGAATGTTCATTACATGGAATGTATTGATGGTGCTACTAAAGTATGCATGATGAAATTCTGATTGGCATCATAAATAGTTGTAGAGTGACCAAGAATGTCTTATCATATGGGAGTTGTAATTATTATCGCCAATTTATTTCTTTATTATATTAGCTATTATGCTGCTTACAAAATGGTTTAAATGAGGTATTTTCGCTCATGCTATTTCTAGATGAGATAAATTTAGCATATGTTTTTTTTTTTAAATGAATGGTTAGATAAATAAAGCACTTTTTAGGTGATAAGGAGCTAGGGTTTATTTTAAACGCTTGACTTCAATGCTCAATTTTAATGAATGTACAATTATTATTAATCACTATTTTTGGTAGTTCAACATGGACGTGGCAGATTTAAATAATTTAGTTATGTTATAGTCAAATGGATGAGGTGATAATTTTCAAGAGGCCATTTGGCTGCAAGCATTGCAATTTTAAGTAAATCAAATGGACGGTTTTGTATTTTGTGTTTGGATTACAGAAAAAAACAATTGTTATATGATTTTTTTAGTTGTTTTTAAAACCCTTGCCTTGTCATTTTTATTGTGATTGAATATCACTCAATTTGGGTGAATTATAAATGAATTGAAAATTGACGCCTAGTAAGCCAGTTGTTTGGTTTTTGCTGTCACCGCAACTCACTACCTGTTGCTATAGTGCGCCACCTTTGAAACTTACTATCGCCATTGCAGGCCGCTATCGTTGGCAGCCGCCATCGTAAGTATTTGAAATATTTTGTTGGCAACAAAATACAATAAAATAAACTCATAAAATTTCTTACAAACAACCAAACATCAGCAAAATATTATAAATGCATGATTTTACCTAGATTGTATTTAAAATAATTTTGCATTCTAAATGATTGCAATCAAACAACTCCTAAGATTGTTGGTTGACTGAATGGAAAAGTGACTTGAGGGTATTATAGCATAGTATGATATAGTGGAGACTGGACTTGTTCGGTTGGACTTGTAATTTTGTTTTTTCCAATGAAAAAAGCATCTTTTTGACTTTTACTTTTAGTGGGCTTACCGAAAACAGGCTTTTTTGGCTGTCAATGTTGCATGTTTGTTAGCGGTATGCATGTCTTGTTAAGTTACAAAATTTGCTCTCCGTGGCATATTATCATATTGCAAAGCATTAGATCCATCAAAACAGACGTAAGACTTGTAACAAACACACACACAAACGCAGATATATATATATATATATATATATATATATATATATA
>NEWO01000008.1:3166481-3186211 GCA_003013225.1 Phalaenopsis aphrodite
TACATATGACGTCTTCCTCGATATTGCTCTGCTAGGGTTTCACCATTAGGACAACCTTTGGTTTTGCTCCACTGCTCGTGCTTGATCTCCTTTCGTTTTCGTCTGGTTCGTGCATCATCATCCTCGCGGCTCGTCTTCTGCGAGAGTGCGTCTGTGCGGCAGGCTGCAGGCTCTTCTTCGACGGCGCCGTGCAGGATCAAGTCGAGCGACGTCCTCTATTTCGCGGTTTTGGCGGCGTCTGTTTCCGCGGCGTGTGCGGGATCGAGTCGAGCGATGTCCTTTGTTTCGCGGTATGGCGGCGTTGTGCCTGTTTCGCGGCGTCCTTTCTTCCCCGTTTGCGGCCTGATCGACGCTTATTTTGATGGTGTTTCCTTCTTTCATTGATCCTGACAAAGCTTCCTTCGCCCACGTGGTGGGTAATCATCTTGTAGAGTCTACTTTTGTCTCCCCTCAAGCTATAAGGATTGTCGAGATGGTACGGTTGACTGCCTTTTTCTTAAGAAGATAAGTAGGAAGAGTGAGAAAACATTACTCTTTTTCTCTGATTCAGAAATTTCAACCCTAACTGAGAAATTCAAGTTCGCTCTTATTGAGAAATTTCAGTGACGACACCCACTTATGGAAGTTATCAGAAAGAGTTTTGACGATCTCAAACTTGTAGACAAGTGGAAAGTAAGGCTCTTTGATGGGAGACATGTTGATTTAGTTAACCCTAGCTGAAGTCTACGCTCGGATTTTCTGTAAAAAATATCTTAACATTGTTTCTTGATTTTGACCCAAATCATGATTCTCCTACTGTTCCGGTATGAATTAATTTACCTGGTCTCAAGTTACATTTCTTTAATCATCATATTTTCTACTATATTGGAGCCATACTTGGAGATTCTATGAAGCTAGATCTGCCAACCTTTAACCTAACCATGCCTTCTGTGGCCATAATACTTGTGGAAATGAATATTATCTTATCTGATATTACCGAAGTCTGGCTGGACACAACTCACAATGGATACTGGCAACAAATTTTCGTGGAACATAAACCTTTTTATGGTACCACTATATGATGATTGGGCATACATTTGATAAATGTCACATGCTTCATCCAAATTTGAAAGCTAAAGCTTAAGTAAACGAGGGTTCTAACCCCATTGCTATTGATACATCTGCTCAACCTGTGGAGGGAGTTCCCACAAGACAAAATTTGGTGTCTGATTTGCCTGTGGATCCTCCCCTTGCCAATACTGCTTCTGTTTCTGCGACTAATGTGATGCCGGATGGCTTTGCTGGGCAACTTACATCTTCAAACCTTATTGATAACATTACTGAAGGATCGTTACCTACAAAAGATTGTGTTCAAACTGGTACTCAGGTGAGCCTTGCAGCTCCTCATCTTCGAAAAACATCTGGAGCAGAGACGACAACTCGTACTTCACATATATTAGAAACTATTGTGCTTACAACGGTTGGTAATCTCTCTATTACAGTTCTACCACCTCATTCGAACGATCAATCTTCGGATGAGGAATGACATGTTTACATATCTAGGAGGAAGAAGAAGAATGGACTCCTACTTGAGCTTAGGAATCTAATGGATGATACTTTGGTTACTTCGGATAATGGTACACACCTCACCAACTTGTTAGCTGACTCCTTTCCGAGAACCAGAGGCAGAGACAAGACTAGATTAGGGCGTCCCTAATTATATGTTTCTTTTCTATTTTTGGAATTTTGTGTGCGTTGTACCGTATGAGTTGGGTGCCTTCTTTTGGGCCCACTCATACAACATGTTATATCTTTTCCTTTTAATATATTAGCCCTTGGGCTTTATATATATATTTATATATATAGTTACAACAGCTAAGTGGGTTTGGCTACATGAATATTTATTCTCCATTGACAATGAAAACGCCATTGAAAACTGAATTATATGACCAAAACGAGTCTTATGATGAAAAGGAAGGATAGAGAGAGATTGTTCCTGACCTGCTAAACAGTGTACTGTTTCATATAGGATACCATTATCCATCAGCCAGATTGTTGAAGTTATTCCTTCTTAATTCTCTTATATCATGATTAACAAATTTTAATATCACTTATCAACTATTTGGATGAGAGAAATTAATTTTTTTTTAGTTGCTTTATTTTCACTTTGAAAGATTGTAGATGAAGTGGTGCCTTTCGTCTTAAATTTTTTGATGTAGATTATTGATGTTAGTATATATTATTGTGAATATTCAAATGACTATAAGTTGTTGTAATATTCTCTTGTTCATATGAAATATATTATCTTTCTTCTTCTCTAGATTCAAGCCCCATGCTGAGAAACGGGGAGACAGGTGACTGGATTGGTACATTTGAAGGACATAAGGGTGCAGTTTGGAGCTGTTGCCTTGACGCTAATGCCTTGCGTGCTGCTTCAGCTTCTGCTGATTTTTCGGCGTACGATTTTTTTCTCTAGTTTTCTTGATTGAGTTTATTAGTCATTCCTTGCGGACTTGTGCTTTTCTTTTTTTGGCTACATGAATAGTTGACCAGCTTATTACGTTTTAAAAATCAATCATTCATCAGGATTCCGATGATAACATCTATTTATCTTGAGATTTATAAGTTTTGGACTTTTTATTTGTCCAATATTTTTTTTTTCAAAACCTGTCAATAACTTATTAAAATCATAGAATTTACATTTCAATAACATAAGATGATCATAAGTTGATGACACTTATTTCCTCATCAATTGCTTGCAGGAAAGTATGGGATGCCTTAACTGGTGATGAGTTGCATTCTTTTGAACACAAGCACATTGTTCGTGCTTGTTCCTTCTCTGAGGTACCAGCTTCTTTTGTTGTTTATACGTGTTTCAGACTAACTCACATTTCCTTTGCAGTTATCATTGTTGCTTCAGTTTTTGTGTATTATTTATTGTTGATGTTGCTGATTATACCATTCTTTGTAATAGATTCTGGTTCTTGATCACAGCTCGGTGTTTGTACTATTTGGCAAGTATACTAAATTTTGCATTGTAGCTCATAAGCATTTTAGTTGAATCAATTAAAATGTAGGCTGCTCATGTCATTACAAATAGGCAGCTTATCGTTGTTCAATGTACACTTCCTTTGCTAGGCTGAAATTTTCTCAGTAGAAAGAAAGCAGTAGGCTGTGTTGTGAACGTTAAAGCTGTAGTATGAAGTAAAAGGGGGCAATATTGAAGCAAAATTCAAAGCATTACTAATTCATTGCAAAAATCAAGTGATGTATTATTTATATATTTTAACACTTATAGCACGTATCACTGATTAATGCATTCAAGCACCTATTCATCACATTAATGGACTAGTAAAGAAAGTAGTTTAAACAGGACATTTTGATTTATATAATATTGATACTACGAATAAGTCATAATTATGTCAGGGTAAAACCATTGAAACAGGAAAATTTACGCAGCTTCTCATGATTCTATCAGGGAGATTTGTCAACATTGGGGCTTGTGTGGCATACTCTACATGCCCACTCTAGTCTAGATGTATAGGTCACGAATGATTATAATTTTTTCCCCAAAAATTTGAATTAGCATAGTTACGTTAATGAGTGCATTTTCATGCTGGCTGTGTTGAAAGCTATCATTCTCCTTCATCAGTTAGGATCAACGAGAAAGAAAGGATGATGCCATTGAATAAATTTTGTCATCCTAGTACTTTGAACAGTAATGCAAGGGAGCAATTTAAATAGGATGGAGTTGCAGGATAATTAATAATTATCTTTTAAGTAATGGCAAGAAAAACAGAGAAAAAATAACTACCTCGGAGGAGCATTAAAACAAATAAAAGTTGCGGTGGAAGCTGTGATCAACTAGACTGTGGAACTATTGTTTCAGAAAATGAGCACCTTCCTCCATCCTTGCAACACCACATGAACACACCGCAGGGTACTTTGAACAATAATGCAAGGGAACAATTTAAATAGGATGGAGTTGCAGGATAATTAATAATTGTCTTTTAAGTAATGGCAAGAAAAACAGAGAAAAAATAACTACCTCGGAGGAGCATTAAAACAAATAAAAGTTGCGGTGGAAGCTGTGATCAACTAGACTGTGGAACTATTGTTTCAGAAAATGTATTTGATGAGCACCTTCCTCCATCCTTGCAACACCACATGAACACACCGCAGGGTATCTCCTATTATTATCATTTTTTTGCAACCCTCTCCCGATTAGCGAGTACTTGTTGGGAGTTTTTGGTGTGTCTTGTGTTTTGTGAAATGTTTTGAAGGCATTCGCAGTATGGACTTGTAGATATACCGCTGCTAGAGACTAAATAGTCAATATGATGGATTAATTGGGAAACATAAAGGGGTAAAGTAGATGTCATATTGATCTTCCATCCTGTATGAAGCTTTGATTTTTCTTATCCTGCACTTTAACTGATTTGCCATCTAATTTTTCATGACCAATTCACTCGTCTGCTTAGTTTTGTAACTTAACTACAAGTTTGCACCCTTGTATTTTTTGGAAATGATGAGTGCCAAAGCTCAAATTTATAATATAGGTGGAATTTGATTCCAGGATATTTATGGACTAAGCTTGCCGCCACTTTTTTGCATCCTTTCTCTTATTTGTATTCTTAATTGGCTGCAGGACACCCATATGCTTCTAACTGGTGGAATTGAAAAAATATTGCGCTTATTTGATTTGAATAGACCTGATGCTCCACCGAATGAAATTAATAAATCACCTGGATCCATCAGAACTGTGGTATGGCTTCATAGTGACCAGACAATTCTAAGTTCATGCACTGATTTAGGAGGCGTGAGGTATCTTAATTTTTACAAATGATTTTCTGATGTTTAATAACTTAATTAAATACTACATTATGCATATGTTTCTTCGATGATATCTAATCTAGCGGCTTATACTTCTATTTTTGCATTTGATTTTTCTCTTAGCTTTTGTCCCTTGCACCCAAATTTTGCATATTATATCGGGGAAATGTTATTTGCTTTTTTTTTTTTTTGGAGACATTAGCCCTTACTTGCTGAACCCACTTAGTGGGATAAAGGTTTGTTGTTGTTGTATTAGCTCTTACTTCTAAACTGAATATGTAGAGGTGAAAGGGGTATTAAGTACCATGGAAGTAGCTTTAATTGGGAAAATTGTGAATTTTTGTTGGTTGTCGTGGTCTTTTCTTTGTTTTAATTTGTTTATGTGAGATTTGAAGAATGCTTGAAACAAAAAGTTTGTGAAAGGATTGAAAAAATGATATTTATTCATTTTAGTGCTATTAGATAATTCTTGAGATATTCATTGTAAAATTTCAGAGAAGGGTTAGAAATGTGAATTACATACTTCTAACTAAATTTAAAGAGTTAGGAGAGGATTTTTTTGAAGTTTCAATTGTAAAATGGCCGAGGAATAGCATCCTTTCAAAATGAAACAATATTCAAATTTGAAAACATTTTATTGTTTAAAATTTTCCATCTAGTTTAATAAGATATAGAAAATTGATTTGATGTTTTACACTCTCCGTAATCTCCTTAAAATGAATTACGGCGTACATTGAAATCTTTAATTTATTGCCTGCAAGTGTTGCTCCCATCTCTTGGCACTTTAATGTAATTGAGGGTCATGAAGAGTGCAGTTAATGCTAGATGGAGTCGTGCTCCAAATTGTTTAGGAGGCTTTATTGAATTAATTAGACAATAAATAATGTATAACTATAGAGCTTACTACTGGCGTAGAGCTGGTTTGGCATGCCTATATTCAACCCACTTGATATGATAACCCAACACAAAAATTTTTGCTGTGGGTCAACCTTTGTCGGGCTTAGGTCATGTTCCTGTTTGCACACAAAAGGAATTTTTGGTGAGCTATAGAGCTTGCTACTTTTGTGTTTCTATAAACACGAAAGTAGTTATCTTTATTTTTGGTCTACCTGAAAATCCAAATTTATTAGCTTATCTAATCAGAGAATTATTCTTTCTTCCAGTGGTAACTAATTCTGCCAGTAATATTTGGTTTAACGTTTTGGTGGTTTTCTAGCCAGACCCTACTTTCATAAAATGACCTCATTATGGTTGTTTTGGGCCTCAACTTTGATAAATATTTGATTTTAACTTTGGACATGTTAGCAAAGTGACAGTGAATTACTTTACACATCTAATTAGAGAATTATTCTTTTTTCCAATGGTAACTAATTCTGCTAGTAATATTTAATTCAACCTTTTGGTCATTTTCTAGCCAGACCCTAGCAAACACGCTGTCATAAATTGACATAATTATGGCAGTTTTAGGCTTCCACTTTGATAAATATTTGATTTTAACTTTGGACATGTTAGCAAAGTGACAAGGATTACTTTACCCATAATCAATATTGAACCGGTTACAAATAATTTGTGTAATTTTGATGGTGGATATCAAACCACTTAGGTTAATTTGTTTCAAAATTTTTCAAATCTCTACCTTTTGGTATATTCTATCTTTTATTATTTTCTTTTTTAGTACTTTCTATAAATAAAACCGATATTATGTAGAATTTTTGAATATGGGTATTGTCATAGGTAAATTAATAGAATTTGTTGATATTATGGTTCATAGGAAGATGAACATCTTATGTATTCAAGAAACTGAATGGATTGGAGAAAAAACTGAGGAGATTGATAGCTTAGGTTTTAAACGTCGGCATTCAGGTAGGAGTCATAATGGAAATGGTTTAGGTGTAATTATAGATAAGAGTTTGAAGGATATGTTGTAAAAATTAATAGAATTGGAGATAGAATTTTAACCCTTAAGATTGTTGTTGATAATAAGATTTTTAATGTTATAAATGCTTATGCTCCTCAAGTAGGTTTAGTTATAGATCCCAATGAAAAAATTTGGTACATAGAAGAATTAATACAAATGATACCTCTTAAAGAAAAAAATTTTATTGGAGGAGATTTAAATGGACATGTTGGTAGAGTGGTACAAGATTTTAGAATATTCATTGTGGTTATGATTTTGGATGTTTAATTAAGAAGATAGAATCAAAATAGATCTTGCTTTAGCGTATAATTTTGTTATTGTTAATACTTTATTTAAGAAAAGAGATTTACATATTATTACTTGTAATAAAACACAAATTGATTGTTTTCTTATGAGAAGAAGACATCATCGAGAATTTAAAGATTGTAAGGTCATTCCAAGTGAAAATTTAAGTACTCATTATCGATTATTAGATTTGGATTTTAAGATAAAGAGTTGTAAGATAAAAAATATTAAGAATCATTTTCACAGAATTAGATGGATGCACCTAAAAAACAAATAAAATTATTTTTATGAATAAACTTTAAGATGTTAAATTTTGGGATGTTTATGAAGAAACAAATTCTATGGTGGGATATAGTAACAAATACTATTAAATAAGTGACAAAAGATGTACTTGGAGAATCATTAGAAAAAAAATGATAAATAAAAATAGTTGGTAGTGAAATAATAATGTGCAAGAAAAGATAAAATATAAGAACTGTTATAAAAATTAGTTTAAATGTTAAAGTTTAGAAAATTGAGAAAGTTATATGGTGACTCGTAGGGAGTCTATGAGAACAATTTGTGACGTTAAAAATTCTTTTTTTAGTGATTTTTATAATATATTAGAGACTAAACTAAAGAGGGTGAAAAATATATGTATAAACTAGCCAAACAAAGAGAAAGGAAAAGTAAAGATGTAGTTCAATTAAAATGTATTAAAGATGAAAATTAAAAAAGTGCTTTTCGTAGAAGAAGATATTCAACATAGGGGGGGTGAGCTATTTTGATTAACTTTTCAATAAAATTTCTAAAAATATGATCAACTTTAGTGATCTTAGTATGTTAATAATAATAAAATATTTTTTTTTTAGTGGCGCTTTAATAAGAAAGAAGCTGATAAGGCTTTAAAGAAAAGGAAGGGTGAACAATTAGTAGGACTTGATGATATCCCAATTGAAGTTTGAAAATATTTAGGAGATTTGAGAGTTTCTTTGCTTGCTAAACTTTTTAATATTATTTTAAAAACTAAAAAGATATTCTAGGAGTGGAGGAAGAGTATTTTGGTCCCCATTATTAAGATAAAGGGGGGTCTATAAGTGTGTGCAAATTATAGAGGAATTAAGTTGACGTGTCATACTTTTAAATCGTGGGAGAGGATAATTGAACATATGTTATGACATGATACAAAGACTTCTCATAATAAGTTTGGATTTATGCCGAGCAGGTTTATTGTAGAAGAGATTTGATGGAGAAGTACAAAGAGAATAATGAAGATTAATGTATGATTTTTATTGATTTAGAAAAAACTTACAAAATATACCAAGAGAAGTCCTTTGGGGAGCTCTAGAGAAGAATGATATTGATTATGTCTTATATTCAAGTCATTAAAGATATGTATACTAGAGTTTTGCTTTTATTCGAACAAAAGGAGGATTAACCAAGTTTTTTCCTATTTTAGTTGGATTACATCGGGGATCTACTTTAAATTGATATATTTTTGCTTTTGTTACGAATGCTCTTACTGGGCATTCACAAGAGGATGTACCTTGATGTTTGGTTTTCGCTGATGATATTCTTCTTGTGGATAAGACTATAGAAAGAGTTCAGAAAAAAATTTCATTTTGGAGGTCTACGTTGGAGTCTAAAGGCCTTCGTTTGAGTTGTACTAAAACTGAATACATGGAATGTAATTTTAGTAGTAATATCTCTAGTATCAGTTGTAACTTTGCGTGATCAAATCATTAAAAAATATGAACGTTTTAGTAGAATTCAAGTTGGCTGGTTGAAGTGGAGGAATGTTTCAGGACTATTATGTGATAGAAAAGTAATTCTTAAATTGAAAGAAAAATTTTATAAGATTGTGGTGAGAGAGTCGTCTTAGATTGTTTGATCACATTAAACATCTACCGGCTGATGATCCGGTTAGGAGAGTGGATGTTGTAGTTTTGACTGATGTTAAGAAAGATAGAGGCAAACCTAAAAAGACTAGGCATATTGTATAAAAAATGATCTTAATCTATTAGAATTAAATGAAAATATGACACTCAATAGGATACAATGGAGAAAAATGATTCATATAGCCAACCCTACTTAGTTGGATAAAGGCTTGTTGTTATTGTTGTCTTTTTTTAGTAGTTTTTACTTTCAAAATTAGCTATTATTGGTAAATATTATTTTATTTTTCTAGCATGGTATCAAAGCAGTAAATAACCTTGAAAGAGAGATCGAAATCGCCCTTGATTCTTTTCTGCCTAGTCACTTGCGTGTTTTGGGCATCATGGTCTCGTCCTTTTGCTTCTCTCTTGCCCGAAACTTTACGACACAATCGCGACTATAACTAGCTATGAAAACAGATGGGACCTTGGCATACGAAGACTATCAAAACTCAGGTCTTTCTCCCACCTTTGCTCAGTCCAATTGAAATCATAATATTGATTATGTAGAGTATCGATTTCCTTGCGATTCCACAATGTCCTTAGTCGGTTGAGCTTTTGGATCGACAGGCTTTGGGTCTGCCACGACGTCAAGCGTGTGGTTTCTTCTCCAATGACTTCTTCCTAGACGTGAGATTATTCGTGAAAAGATTCCGATCTCTGGATTTCAATCTCGGTCATTTCACTTAGAAGCAGTTTCTCTCGAGTTAGAATCGACAAAGGAATCCAACACGGCTACTTAGGCTTCTTCACCTCGAGGTATCTACTGCCCATGCGTTTTCATCACCGATTCGACAAGAATGGACAAAATCTATTTGGTTCTACTACCATTTAGCGCATTTGACCCAGACATTGGTGGTCCATCACACTGCTTATTTTCCTCTTGAATTCCTTTCAACTGTGGAGTTGGCAATCACCAAGTTTAGATATCTTAGCGAGGATCAAACTCGAGATTGTTTGTGCCGCTGTTTTCTGCTTTTACCATCACGACTAAACTAATTTAGTGTTTTTCTCCCTTAATGATGTCATACAAGTTGGTCATGACAACTCTTGCATCAAGGGGCGTTGATACGAACAAAGAAGGGCGAAAGAAATCATGGTGCAAGCATTGCAAAAGTCATGGTATACGAATAGTGCATGTTGAAAACTTCATTGTAAACCTACAAATTGGAAATCCAAATTTAAACGGGAAGGTTGAGCTTATCAAGCCACTGCTGATAAAACTCAAGAGCTTTTTATCAAATCAAATGTGATATCTTTTACTTGGATGCAATATTTTTTGAATTTTGTAAAAGACAAACTCACAGCGTTGCAAAGCTATATATACAATTGCGGTGCTGCAAAATTTATACCATAGAAATAGTTGACACAATTTTATAACCAAATCCAAAAACAATACACTAGCACATGAACTGTAGAAATACAAAATAACACAAGCAAATAAAACAACTCATATTCCCTCTAAACTTAAAATTTATAAAGGAAAGTAATGTGCAATAAAAAAACACAAAATAAGAAAAGAGACTTTTGCTATTCATAATATTTCTTGTCGTATTCTTCATTTGGATGAGTAGGCCGCCTAGTATACCACTGAATTGTAGGGATAATAGGAAACAAAGTTCGATTAGGTCCAACATTCAGTTAGTAATGTTGAATCTTATTCATCGAGGCTAAGTTGAAAACAATGAAGGAAATTTTGATTAACTGGTCACTCTCACAACTATTAGACATGCACCAGACCCAAATATGAAATTTAGGATTTTGTCAAAATTAGAATGACATAATAAATGCTTGGATATTTATCAAAATCATAGCCAGGTATATTGTAGATAATATTTATTATTTCAGAATCAAAACCAACCCACTTCCCCTGAACGCATACTACGAAATTCTGGTGTTCTTTGACATTAACAAAGAATTCCCAAACTATCACTATGATGACAAAAGTAAACTCGGCTATTTTTTCCCAGCTCATTTGAACAATAAGACTCTCTAATTATCACGACCCAGCTTAGGGGAGGCTTGAAGTTTTTCGAGGCGGGAATAGACTGTGAGACGGTGAAAGTTAAATTTTTCTTCTTTTTTCTATAGCTAATATTTAATCATTGCAAATCAAAAGAAAGAGCCACTATATATTTAAAAAATAATAAAAAAAATGGTAAATTTATCTTAGTTCAGGTTGTCCACGTCTTCTATAAATATTTTATTATATGTTATTCATTTTTTACACATAAGCTTAGACATAAAAAAATTAAATTAAAGCAATAGTGAATTATATTAGGCAGTGTGAACATGTGCTTTTAAGCTCCTGTAAAATAATGAGAAGGAAACAGTATAAATGCTAGTCATAAGCACTATAAATCAATATAAAAACATTTGACAGTTTACTTTTTTTAAAATATGATCGTTCAAACTTTCGATATATTTTACTAAATTAGTAACATATTTATATCATTTTTAAATCTATACAACCGGCATAGAAGCCCTATTTAAAATTGTATTGTTTAATGTACATCAATATTACTAATCTTTTTCATTTATGTGCACGAATATCTTATCATTCCTTTGTTGGTATCATAAAGGAGTGAACTCCATTTATTTTTACTATCATTAGAGTTTTTAATGCATCTTCTACTCATTTAGGTCAATTGCTTATAGAGAAGATGACACATATGTACTGGTCATTCCGTGCAACTCATTTTATCCATTATATGTTAAAAAATATTAATAAAAGTGATTGAAGTTAAAAAAAAAAGATTGAAAGTAAAAAAAAAAATGTTATTAAAAAAGTTTAGATTTAACTATCTATATATAATAATGGGCTATTTTTTAGTATGATGAGAAAATATATCAGTGGTGCGGCTTGACGAGACCAAGTATACTCGTTTTGCAACATCTTTTCAACTCATAAAAGTATGCATAGCAAAAAAAAAAAGTAAATAAAAAAATTAAAAAAAAAGAAGAAGAAGAAAGAAAGAAAGAAAAGAAAAAAGAATTTTAGATATTTGTTTTTGAAATTTTTAGATAAGTCCAAATTTAGTGTTTATTATAATGGGAAGAAAGCTAAAGATATTATTCACTAGGATTAGATTATTATAAAGGGAAGAAAGCCAAGGAGTTTATTCGCAAGGATTAGATTTTGAAATGGAGTGACTTACTTTTTGAAAAATAAAAACTGATAGTAAAAATGTCAACACATGGTGATAAGTGGATGTATATATGTTATATTTATGATGCAATGTATATTGTAAAAGATGCAATCAATGTTATATTTAGAAGAGATGAAAAGTTATATACAAACTCTTTGTATTATCAATGATAGTTGAATGTAACAACTTTGATAACCGTTTCATTAAACTGGATATTATTTTAATCCAAAGATTTTTTTTATAAAAATAAGTCTAAGATACAATCAGATGGACAATTGATTGAAAGCTTATATATAAAGTGGAAGATGTAATCAATTGTATATTTGGAAGAGATGAAAATATATACAAATTTTATTCATAAAAATAAAAATTAGTAAAATTTAAGATTTCAAAATTTGGAATGTTCATGAAGAAACAAATGATATGTGGGATAAAGTTTCAAATATTATTAAACAAGTAGCAAAAGATGTACTTGGAAAATCAAAATGAATGTTTTTATAAATAAAGACAGTTTGTGGTGGAATAAGAATGTGCAAGAAAATATAAAATATATGAAATTATGATATAAAAATTGGTTTAAATGTAAAAACTTAGAGATGAGGAAAATATCAAACGACCCGCATGGAGTCTAAAAGAGCAATCCGCGACGCTAAAAATTCTGCTTTGCTTTTAGTGATCTTTATAATAGATTAGATATTAAGGCGGGTAAAAAATATATGTATATATTAGCAAAACAAAGAGAAAAAAAAAAACTAAAGATTTAACTCAAGCAAAGTGTATTAAAAATGAAAATCAAAAAGTGTTTTTCTTAGAAAAAGATATTCAACATAGGTGGGTGGGTTATTTTGATAAATTTTTTAATGAAGTTTTTGAAAAAACGATCGACCTTAGTGATCTTGATATTATTAATAAAAATAAAACGTTTTATTTTTACCGTCACATTAGTAAAAAAGAAGTTAATGAGACTTTAAAGAAAACCAAGTGTGGAAAGTCTGTAGGACCTGATGATATCCCAATTGAAGTGTGGAAATATTTAGGAAATTTGGGAGTTTATTGGCTTACTAAACTCTTTGATTTTATTTTAAAAACTAAAAAGATGCTAAAGAGTGGAAGAAGAGTATTCTAGTCCCCTTTTTTAAGAATAATGGGGATGCACAAGAGTGTGCAAATTATAGAGGAATTAAGTTGATGTGTCACACTTTAAAATTATGGAAGAGGGTAATTGAACATAGGTTAAGACATCTTACTAAGATTTCTCATAATCAATTTGGATTTATGTCGGGCATGTCTACTATAGAAGCTATACATTTAATGAGAGGACTGATGGAGAAGTTTAGAGATAATAACAAGGATCTATATTTGATTTTTATTGATTTATAAAAAGCTTACGATAAGGTTCCAAGAGATAACCTTTGGAGAGTTTTTGAGAAGAAAGGTGTTGATATGACTTATATTCAAAGCAGAGGTAGACCTACGAAGACATGGGCTTATTGTATAAAAAAAGGATCTTAATTTATTAGAACTAAATGAAAATATGACAATAAATAGGACATAATGGAAAAAAAAAATGATTCATGTAGCCGACCCCACGTAGTGGGATTAAGGCTTTGTTGTTGTATTATTGTTGATAGTTGAAGGTGATAACTTTGATAACCATTACATCAAACTGGATATTATTCTAATTCAAAGATTTTTTTTTTAACAAAAACAAGTCCAAGATACAATCCAATGGACAATTGATTGAAAGCTTATATATGTACTCATTAGCAGATTAGTGGGAGACTGAAATGAAAGAATGATCATAGAACAAGGACTCTCTATCTATAATCATAATAGTGGCTTCATGGTGATTATTTGGATCTTCCTTTCATTTTTGTTAATAAGTGATTGTTTTTTTGTTATGTGAGTTGTACTGTGGCCTTAGATTCTTAAGTTTCTTATTTCCTTACTTGAGTTGTAGTGTGGTGGAATTTTTGGCCACCTTGATGTAAATTTTTTTCTGGAACAATAAAATTTCCTATGGGATTTATAAAAAAAATTATTATAATAGTGGCTTATTTGATACCAAGTATGATATTCACTACTAAGATGAAAAATTTCCAAGTATGAGTATGATAATTAAATCTTCTACATAATTGAATTTTTAATCGATTAATTTTTTTTTATCGTGGTCTTATTATTATAATTCAGTGGAGTGATGGGAGATGTATAGTGTGTCAGCCCTAATTAAAAAAAAAAAATAGCTGTTAAGATTTTGGAATTGATTTGTAGTACTAATGTGTATGAGAGAAATTGGTGTATCTTTAAACAGATAAATTATATAAAAGTTTTAAATATGTCAAATATTTCATATGTTTTGTGTAGTCATTATGATTCTTTACACATTCATACAAAAAGAAATCGATTAGTTCATAAGCGCGTTTTGAATGATTTTGTTTTCATTAAGTATATTAAAAAAAAAATAGTTTGAGAGATGTCATTATCCAATCAGTTTATATTCTATTGATGAATGCCATGAGGGGTTACTTGAAGAAATGGAGGATGCGATTGAACAATTTAAAAAAAAAATATTTTGGCCATGATGATCTTACTTTGAGACAAATTGACGATATTTTAGGAGAAGTTGATCGAAGATGATTTGTAATATTTATTAGGTCAAAAATATGAGTCATCTTCATTGAGAGCTAGTTCTTCTCAACCTATATCAACTTTATTTCTGCAAGAAAGAGTGGATGAAATTGATTTGTTAGATGGAGGAAAGGAAGAATTTGAAGATGATGAAATTTCATTTCTAAGGAGGAATTAATTATATGAATGAAAGAGAAGATAACTAATGCATTTCTTTAGTTTATTTTATGAAGCTTGAGAGTTGAGACTATTAATTTTTTTGTTAATAATAATTTATATTTTTATTATGAATTATAGCACTTTTATTTTTTCTACAATTTTCAAGTTTCAAATTATTACAAAAAAAAAAAATTGTAGAAATTGTTAGAAATTTAAATTTACAGGTTCACTCTTGAATTTTATTTTTCTTTTCTATTATACATCAAGTTTTAAGTCATCTAATAGATATTCCATGCTCTATAATTATTAATGATTGTACTGTTATATTATTCATTTTTTGTATGCTATAAAAGTTTTAGTTCATAAAAGTGCCGTTTCGATTTATGCTTTGTGTTTTGAAGCAAAGAGAAATTCTGGCACATCGGATTGCACTTTGTGTTCTGAAAACATTGAGTAATATCTCTTCCAATTTTAACAAAAGAACATTAGAATATAACAGTTTTGATATTGCAAAATGATTTTATGAAATGAAATTTCCTTTAATATCATATGGAGTCCATCATGAATTAATATGCTTTGCTCTATTTATAGTTCTTCCTAGCATATATGAACTTAAATATGGATGATAGATGATGAAGCATAACAATAATGATGATCGATGAAGTGAAGAAGATATGGTCTAAGACAAATATAATAATGTCGCATGATTTTCCATACATAAACATAAAAGCATTTTCAATTTCCTTATTAATAATTCCTATGGGATTGTATTTTTAGAAAGCTTTAGATGCATAAACCTTTGTTAAAGAAGCACCTTCATTGTTTAAAATGATCAATGATGGGGAGAGAATAGCTATTCAATTAGTAACATATAATGCGGGCATATAAGACTGTAAAAGATGTTAAGCAACTAAAGGAAATTCTTTTTCTTGACTACATGTGTTGTGCTTTTTATTGATTTGATGCTTGGGAAGTTGGGATACTTTGTACAACATAAATATGCTTTATTTAGAGCAAAATTCGCGAGCAAGTTTGTTTATGACAAATCATGGTTGTTGAGTTTGATGAGGAAATTCATTGACAAAGCAATTATTTTGCCAACTGCACATGATTCATTATTGCTTATTTTAATTGAAATTGGTTCAAATAATTGTGGCAACTCTTAAAATGATATGTTTGATTCAAAAGAATAAGATAAGTTAATGTTCAAAAAAGCCTGAAGGAAAATAAGCGAAGATAATTATTTCCATAATAGGATTCTTTTAGGCGTGATTTTAATCATGCTCCTGATACTACATAGGCTCTAATGGTATTTAAAATAGTTAATAATGAGTGTTTCCAACAATAAGTTCATCTATGAAGTTATGGATTAAATGTAGAAATAACAAGGGATGAGTTTTTTAAAAACCTGAAATTACAGATATAAATTGGATTCATTAGTTACATCATAATGTACATTTTGTCGCATGTTATTTGGATCTACAATTTTATTCTGATAAGGATTCCGTCGTTTGATTGGTTAATTTGCATATATGAATACAAGCTATATTTACAATTAGTTATCTACAGGGTAAAGATCAGTTTGATTTTTTTATTAAAAATGGAACATTTGATTTTAGAACAACCCAATTATGCTTCAAAGGCGATCTTTTGGTACATGTACACACACTTGTATTTTTATAATTACTAAGATTTTACATTCAAATTTCTGAATCCTCATGTGAATGTTATTGGAGTATGTCATCAATTGTATACAAAAAGTGGATTGATTGGCTATAAGGACAAAAAAATTGTGTGTTATGTTCAATATGATTAAATGATAGATGTCTCGACTTAAAGAGATGAAGAAATGGTAATGATGGGTATGATTTTTCAAAGGTTGATAACATACTATTTGATGATAAATATATAGCTAAAAAATGTTCGGAAGAATTTGAACTTGAAGTTGAAGTGAATGCCTTGAATTGGGTGCGATTTTTTCTTTATAATCACGAAATGAAAAAGGAAAATGGAGTTGGAGCATCAACATAATAAAAATGTAATATAATTATAGTGTATTATTTGTTTGTGTTATCAATTTATTATTTTATTTAAAAATTGTATCTAATTCTATTTTATATGAGGAATAAAAAAGAAAATGATAATTGAAGCAGTTTTTAAAGATTACGATGACATTGAATTAAAAGATGATATAACTATTAAATATGATAATTTTGATGATGTTGAAAGTGAAGATGACGATATAGATCCTAATCATGATGGTCTTTTTAGTTTTGATTATGGGATTAACTAGGTTCTTGTTTTACTTATGAATTAGAAGCATGATTTTAAGATCTAATAATACTTAGACGTAGGGGCTATTTGGGATCAATTTTTGTTTTTCATTTTTTATTTTTGAAAACAAAAAATAGAAAACAAACAGAAAAACTGTGTTTGCTTATATGTTATTTGTTTTATTTCTGTTTTTTATTTTTTGGGATAATACTTATTTTAAAATAAAAACAAAAAAAAAAACATGTTTTTGTCTGTTTTTAAAATATCGAAATAACCCTTCGCCTAGCCTGCATCTGCCACCGACAATCGTCAATCAACACTGCCGTCTGCCTCTTGCCTCCCGCTGTCGGTCAACTTTTTCGATAGATAGTTTTGAAAATATGAAATATGAAAATAATTTTTGAAATTTAATTTAATATAATAAATATATAATTTAGGTTTTGAAAGTAGTATGTTTTAATTTTCAAAAAAAAGAATGAGACCGAATGGATCTCATTAGTCCAATAATTTGCATAATCGTGTCTGACACCCTGAATACTACACATTCCAAGAGAAAAGTGTAGACCTCGATAATAGGCCCAATCCTGCAAACTAAGAGATTTGTGACATCCATTTGGTCTGCGAACCTTTTATATATGACCGACAAATTCCCCTATTTAATACAAAGATTAAATAGGGTTTATTTTACCTGGGTTTCAAGTTCCCTATAGAGGCAAGCCCCTATAGTTAATTACATCCTAAGTGACGGGAATCACTTAAGAAAACTCTCGATAATGATCAGTGGGTCTAGTCTTCAAGAATTCAAAGTTTAGGTTTTTAAGGTAGGACATGGAAAAAGGCAATTGAGAGTGGTTCAAATAGGAACAGTTATTTCAGGAGTCCAAATAAAAGAAAAGGTAGGGGATGTCATAGATCCTGAGGAGAATCCCCAGTGACTTCCCAAACTATTCTACTGTGTGGCTGCATTTTTAGAGATGATGTTATTTGAATGTTCAATCCTGCCAATTTTATTATTTGGGACTTACATTTGCATAATATCCGATTATGCAAACAGCCCACAGAGAAAGGAGGGTTTACGTCGTACCACACAACAACTTCGGAACCTAAATCGAGTTAGGACTCATGTCGCACAATATTGTTGTACAAGAGCCTAAAAGGAAGTGTGAGGATTTACGTCGCGCTAGGCGAGCTACCTCGAAGTCCTATGGATTGTTATTATACTAAGGAAGAGATAAATGCTGAAGAAGATCTTCTTGTTGCTCGGTCTGAATCCCTCGTAGTGCTGCCCACAAAGTTGGCTCCAAGCTCCTGTCGTCACGACGGCTCCAAGTTTAAGTGTTTGAGATTGGTGGTTTGTGCTTCACAATTTTGGTTTCAATGTTTTGGTTTTGCATACAGAATAATCAAATTGCAGGTAAATAAAAGATACTTGAAAGGTAAACTGCAGTAAAGTGAAATGTTGTAGATAGACTGTAAAAACTTACCGGGCATCTGCTACCGTTATTATTATTGTTGCGAGCTGATTTGCAGCAGGTTTAAATAAACTTGCAAGAAAATTAAACAAGGCGAGAAAACCCAACATAATAGTCATAAAAAAGAGTCATATAAATCACAAGCAAACGAAACACTTAGCCACATATGAAAGATCAGGACTGGGTATAAGACTTTGGTGAAAGTGGGGGCTCAGAGCTGGGTTGTGTGCTTCCCGATCTTGAAACACTCTATAGGAGGTAGTTCTTAACCTCAATCCAAGTGACTAGCCGTGGACCTTTATAAATTTTCATAGGAAGATTTTTCATGCAAAAGTTATTATTTAAGTCTTTTTTATGAAGAGTTTTTTTTAATCATGCAAAAGAAATTGTTGTTTTATTTTTATAAATATTTTGTAAAGTCGTACAGTCCACAGATTAGTCACTCTAATCGTGCTAGAACTACTGACAACTTAAGAGTATCGGGGGCAACAATCCCACCAAGGGTCGGCGAATAGCATCCTCGATCCTTTCCTCTCTCTTATAGAAGGTCCTCGAGGTAGGAGATGTTATTCTAATAATTTCACTTCGTATCCCTCGTTTAAGCACACATAAGCAATGTCGTCATCGCCCTTGCCACTTAGACCCTAGACTTATCCTAGTCCGATGATCCGTATGTGACATTAACAAATTTCTCCAATTGCCAGGAGGATTTGAGTGTAATATCCAAGCTCAAATCCCGATGCACTGGGTTTTATTGTAGGTTAAGTCATTATGAGGATTTCACTGTTGATTTAATTAAGGAAGCACGGGTCACGTTTCGGTGCATCCTGGTGTCTAGTGTCTTGATCAGTTTGTGAATTAGGGTCAAGTGCCAAGTTTCATTGTGCATTTAAGGATTAGGTGAATGAACTCTTACCTAGGGTATGCTCCTAAAAACTTGGGATGTTATGCTGAGAATTAGGTGGATGGGCTCTCACCTAGGGTTGCTCCTAAAAAAAAACTAGGAAGTCTATGCTGAGGACTAGGTGGATGGGCTCTCACCTAGGGTATGCTTCTAAAGTGTAGGAAGTTTAAACCGACGACCAGGTGGATAGACTCTCACACATGGTGTGCACCTAAA
>NEWO01000008.1:3186397-3203187 GCA_003013225.1 Phalaenopsis aphrodite
TGTAGGAAGCCTAAACTGAAGATTAGGTGGATGGGCTCTCACCTAGGGTGTGTACCTAAAGTCTAGGAAGCCTACACTGAAGACTAGCTGCTGAGGGCTAGGTGGATGGACTCTTACCTAAGGTATGTTCTTGAAACCTACACTGAGGATTAGGTGGATGGGCTGTCACCTAGACCTAAAGTCTAAGAGGTCTACACTGAGGACTAGGTGGATGGATTCTCACCTAAGGTGTGTACTCCTAAAACTCTAGGAAACCTACTCTTTAACTTATGCTTAAGGTGATCTAAGGTTTTCTATATCTTCCAATTAATTAAATCATCAATCCCCATTTTTATGACTTAACCATTGAACAAAAATAACAAAACCAACGAAAATGGAATGTTGATCCACTTCCAAACTAACAAATCAAAAGAGGAAATAACAAGTGAATCAACCTAAAAAAAACGTTTAAAATTTTTCAACAACCTAATTAAATAGACTCTTGAGAAGAGTGCTTAAGTTTGTTCCAAGACAGTGCGCAAAAATCAGTTCAAATTGGCACCTAAAGTGGCAACAAAACAGTGCATTAAAATCAAACCTTAAATTTGCCTCTAAACAGTATAAGCCTCTCTAAATAAACAAGCAAAAGCATCCCAAAACAGTGTCGAAATTGCTCCAAAATGGTGCCCAAATTATTTCCAAAACAGCATAAAAATCTCAAGCATGAAAATATACATATCACATTAAGAAATAGAAGTACCCCTCACGTATAACTAAAGATCAGGGTGGTGTAACTATAAAGCTTAGGTTCCACATATGCAGAGAATATAAGCATTGTATGGTACGCACGTAAAAATTGAAGCCAATGTAATGAATATGCAAGCACATAGCAATTTAGTGGCATGTATGTAAAACAAAGCTTGGGCATTAGGTATACAAGTACATATGATTGACATACAGATTAATTCCAAGACTTTGGTGTTGAATATGTAAATACATGTGAATTGCGTAGCATGTATGTAATTCCTCCTATCCAAACAATCGATTCAGGCAAGCAAACTCATTTAATAACATAAGGCTCTTCACAATTTCGATAAGAGAAAGACTTTGCAATGATAAAAAGATTTCAATTGTCACCAACCTTTTAAACATGCTTGGTTGTTTATCACATTATACATTACTCTCAACTTATTAAAGAATTCAGTTCACTATCATTCAACTTTCAAATAACCACAACATTTTATCCTAGAATGTAGGACAGATTAAAATCAATTGTTGTGAGACATCACTATAAAATAATGCAGATTAAATAGCTTTGATATGATTCCTGAAATGCAGATGAAAGGACACAGCATGCCAATGTAGAGCATAATAATAATAATAATAATAATAATAATAATAATAATAATAATAAAATAAGAATAAAAAAGAATAAATAAAAGGTTAAAAAAGATTTACTAGCATGCCACCCAGTTCCTATGCATTCTACCAGTTAAAAAAAAAATAATAATTAAAAAAAAAAAAAAAGAGAAGTCACCTTGTGTTTGTGTTTGCAAAGGAGGATCAGTGAAGTAGGCTTCGGGTCGCAGAGGAAAGCAGGCGAACAGGGTTGAGCGGAGGAGCGGGGGCCTCGGTTTGCAGAGAGCGGACGGTGAGCGGGGTCTTCGATCGAGTGTGGGAGACAGGCAGGGGCTTCGATCAGGGAGGCAGAGGCGCGCCTAGCGTTTCATGAAGAAGGGTCGGATGAGAGCCGAACCTAGGTTCCGGGAGAAGGGGAGCCGAATCTCGTTGTGTAGAGGAGGGGCGTGCGGGATCGAGCAGGCCAAGCGAGTGCGAGAGACGGGATCGAGCGGGCGAGCGGGATCGGGCAGAGTTCTTCGGCGGAGTCGAGCGCTCTTCATGTCGAGCGGGATCGAACGGGAGGGAACCGAGCAGGAATGTCCGAGCCGAGTAGGAGGAGGGAGTCGGGATCGAACGCAAGGAAGTCGAGCAGGAAACGCTAGCTGAGCGAGACGAGGGAGTCGGGATCGGTAGAGGAAGAGGGAAGCTGACCTGTCTCGAGCACGAGGCAGGGAAGAGGAGTTTTGCGAGCGTAAGAAGATGAGCGGGAGCTCGGGAAGACGAGCGGGACAGGCGGGAAACTTAGGCGCAGTGAAGGGTGTTTCGTCTCTTCCTGCTGAGAGAGATCGAGCAGAGAGATCTCGAGAGAGGGTGAAGGCCAGCGCCAGAGAGGAGCTCGGGGGAGGCGAATCAAGCCGACCGCGGAGGAAGAAGGCCCGCCTTCCTTTTTTTAGAATTCGAGCGGGGTTAGGAGCCGTTACCTTGGCGGGGAATTGATTAAATGGAAATAATTAACTCCTGAATTAATTTTAATTAAGGCAGAATTTAAATAATGTATTTAAATTTTGAAATTTGAATTTCAAATTCAGGTGAGCTGGTGCATAGCCCGTGCTCAGCCCAAGTTCAGTCCAAATCGAACCCGAGTTGAACCTAGCTTGAGTCCGGGCCCGCGCCCCGCTATCGTGCCTCGATTTGTGTCATATGTGCGCGCGTGAAACCACAACAATATGAGTGTCTTTTCTAGCTAAAATCGACATTCCGGACGCGTCGGCGCGATCCGTTTCGTCATCCGGGATCGTTCAGACGAGTTTGCCGGCTGGCGAGTCAATTTAAGCCAAAATTGTATGTGGTACAGGGAGTGCGTGAAAAGCGGCGTTCGCGAGTAATCGAATCACAAAGGGTTCACCTAAGGCTGTTGATCCTATAGGAACTCAATTTCGGTCCCTCTACATGTTGGTCCTTAGCCCTTGCAACTAAAAGTTGAGTGTTTGGAACCACTCATGCGAGTTCTTCACAAAAAAGTGTCAAGAAGTGGCTTGAAGTTCTACGGGAGGTGCGTTCCATTGCTAGTCCGCTAGGATAGTCAATAAGAACTCCTAAAGCTAGATCCTAGGTTCTAAGATTAGGAGACTAAGACCTCACTAAAAAATGAGGTCAACACCCGCCCATCACCGTCGGCCGACCGCCGCTTATCTTTGCCGGCTAGCTGCCCGACTCCTCTTGCCGCCTGCACCACCGCGCCCCCCCAACCCAAAACCCTCCTCCGCCCCACCTGCCCCCGCTGGTCATTGCCGACCGCCGCAGCCGGTAGTCGCCTACTGCCTCCGCAGTTTGTAGGCCGTCAGTCTTCGCCCGCAGACTCCGCTGGTTGCCTCCTGCAGTCGCAATCGGCTGCCGCTACTCGCTACCTCCACTGCAGCCAGCCCTCTGCCTCTGCCCGCCGCCGACCCCCACCTGCCGCAGCCACTATCGCCGGTCCCCACTTGCCGCCGCCACCACCGCTGGCCCCCACTCTTCTTCACAGCCCACCATCAGTCGCCTTCGCTAGGTGCTCGCCACAGGCGGCCCCACCAGCCCGCTGCACGCACCCGCCTGTTGTAGCTTGTCGCCCGCCTACCCACAGGTAATGTTTTGTGCTGGGTTGAGCAAGAAAGACGTCGTATACGTCATGAGTGACAAAACTTAATACTAAAGTGCATGTGGACCCAACCATTTTATAAAAAATAAAAGTTTTTTCTTTAAATAAAATAAAAATACTTAACCCGACATGTTATATATATATATATATATTTAAAATTATTTAAATCATAACATCAAACACAATTTTTAAAAACAGAAAGTAAAAAAGAAAATAGACTAAAAACAAAAATAAAAATAAAAAACAAAAAGTGATCTCAAATAGATTTTTATTTTATTGTCTTGTCATTTTATGATTTATTATAATTATCCTAGCTAATCTTTTAATAGTATATGATATACTGATGGACTATCTCTAATTTTATTAATTTATCACTTTTAGTTCAACAATTTTGCCTAAAATATGCTTTTAAGGCATATGACCTTGATTAGGCAAAATACATGTGTTTCTTATTTTGTCTTCTTAAACCTTTGTTTGTTCGTAATTTTTTGTATGTACGTACTCTATTACGACCATTCATTGTCTTTTATTATTTTTCATTATCTTCATTCAAAGAGTTTTCTTGGAAAGACTAAGGTGGTTTGGTAGCCTTTTTAAATAGGATTACCATTCATATTTAACTTAAATCCACCAAACATAATTTTAATTTCGCTAAATCCTTCTGTCGGCCTAAATCAAATTTTTTGAGCGCTGTAACGTTAATCCTAGATTTATTAAATCCATCTGGGAGATGGATTTATAGGATCACAAATGTCTGCCTCACCTCTTCTCCTACCCTGGCCTCTTCCTTGTTGCTCGTCGCACGAGAGATTTCTCATCCGTCCACCTCGTCGCACAAGAGATTTCTCATCCGTCCAACTTGTCGCACAACATCTTCAAGAGAAGGTCTATGTTTCTTCTTCCTTGTCGCACCAGAGAAGGTCTGTTCCCCCAAACCTCATCGCATGAGAGAAATTCTCTTCCCCAAACCTCATCGTCGCACAAGAGACCCCTCTTCCATCTTCTTCTTCTTCTTCTTCTTCTTCTTCTTCTTCTTCTTCTTCTTCTTCTTCTTCGTTTGTGTTAAATCTGGAAAGCAAATGCCAAACATTACTTGCGGATTTATCTGAAATAATACCAAACACATTTGAATTTAACCTCACTAGATTTACTAAATCCGGATTTAGTAGAATTTGTAAATCCCGCTTAACTTAAATCTAGGAGGCAACCCCTTAATTTAATTTCCAAACACTCCTTCAAGTTAATTTCAAATCCCACCTTGAAAAAAGTCTTCAATCTTGTGATTTCTTCTGAGCTAGAATTCGTGAGTAAATAAATTAAACATAAAGTAAGGATAGTGCTACTGTTGTTTAGGATTGTCAAGAAAGCTCGTTGTTCATGAACAACTCCGATTCAACTCGTTAAATAACTCGTGTTCGATTCATTCGTTAAACAAACATCCGAACACAAAAAATTTTTTTGAGCTCGATTTATAAACATTCGGCTTGTTTTGGCTCTAATTAATTATTAAATAATATTTGATTTCTACCTTTTTCTGTTAATTTTGTTTATGTATTCGAAAATTTTAAATTTAATTATTTAAAAAATTATTTGGGTGGTATAACTATATAAAAAAAAATATGGCTATTGGTGTTAAATATGTAAATAAATATAATTTGGTGGTATAAATGCCCCTAAAATACTTATACATGCAAATATATAAGAGTTGGGCGAAATATATGTAAATGCCCTTTCGTCTAGCGAATTTGCTTGCCGCCTACTAGCTTGTCTTTTCTTCTCATATATGTAAATATATAAATTGGGTGGTATTTACATGAATTGCCTAAGAGTTCCGTGGTTCGCCTGTTCTGCCGCACAAGTTTTTTGTCCGACATCACCTATTTGAGGAAGAATTCTCATGAGTCCTATTTAAATGTGAAAATGAAAACAAAAAGTCAGTTTTCATTTATTTTAAAATAAAAAATTATTTTTGAGTCAAATGAGCTGAAATAAATACAATATCTAAACTTGAGTGTAGCTTAAAATCGAGCCAAACACGAGCTAAATTGAACAAATTTAAATTTGAATTTAATTGAGCCGAACATAAAGTTGACTATTTACGAGCTATTTTGAATATGATCTCATTATGAACAAAAAAAATTTCAAACGAGCTGAACATGAATATCTGAACTCACTCATGTTTGGCTCATTTACACCCTTACTGACTTCTTCAAATTTTAGA
Organism: Phalaenopsis aphrodite; assembly: GCA_003013225.1. Lineage (NCBI taxonomy): Eukaryota > Viridiplantae > Streptophyta > Magnoliopsida > Asparagales > Orchidaceae > Phalaenopsis > Phalaenopsis aphrodite. The sequence goes on from NEWO01000008.1 coordinate 3,192,076, forward strand.
TATATACATGAATCATAATTGTAATAAATATTAGTGCCTTTCATGATGATCAAAAAGCCTTCGCACATTTTTATGCTTCCACCATCATATTTAAAAATATATCCACTGCAGACCATGGGAAATTAAATTTCTTCGAAGGTCAAGTAAATTTCTTGATTAATCTTTCCATGCCATTGTGGAGTTTGAGTTGGATGGCCCTTTCACCTTGGATTTTTCATGCCTTGTTGTTTCCAATCAAGATTTCCCACCATTTTCATCAAGAGATTTAAACTATTATTTAGGAACATATGGTGAGAAGATTCTGTATAGTATAGATTACTTGATTAAATCTGATTTGAGATTGAAAAAACCTTGGCACTATCAAAGGCTTTCTGCACTATCACAGTATCTCTTCCCCCCGCCCCCCCTTTTTTTTTTGTTTGCATTGCTTACTAAAATGCCCTTCTTTACAAAATTATTAAAGCATTCTGTTCAGCTTTTGAATTGAATCTTGGTTGGTTTGTGGATTTTGGCTCCTGTATTACAAGTTTCCATTGCATGTATAGCTTTTAGTTGCATTATCTTGATTAGATTTAGCTTTTCTCTGAATTTCTTTTGAAAATAGTGCAATCTTTACTTTTGACATTGCCAATAAATCCTTTTCTCTTGGTAATGAATTTAAGAAAATAATTGCTTATTGATCATTATCAATTCTCACACATATGCTTTTCAAATCAATAGTTATTCTATTAAAATCATATATATACATATTCAAGGGTTTGGAGTCCTTTATTTGTAATGTATATAATTTCTTCTTGAGACACAAATGATTGGTCATAGGGTTAATGAGATACAAGGATTCTAATCTTCTTCAAATGTTGATCGGTGCTCTTTCATTTACAAGTTTTTGAAGTACCTCATCTTCACCTTAATAGAATTTTTTGTGAGCTTTGTTCAACACCTCTCTGCACAATCTTTTTCTTTTTATTTTTAGGACTGACTTCTGCGTGAGAGTTGCATACAAGCGTTAGAACACAAAAAGACTCATCATCTGGATTTATTACTACTGCTAGTGCATAGCTATTTATATTCTTAAGAAGCACAAGCAATTAGCAGAAAGAGTAACCTTCATTAGCCTTTTCAAGTCTCTCTAGCTTCTTTTTTGATTCTTGATGGGGAGAAGCATCCTTCTCTGTTTGAAGAAATTGTTTCTTGTTTCTTGTTTCTTCCACTTGTTGCAAGCTGTTCCTTCTTAGCTTTGGCGCTTGATCTTTCTGCCTTCAGCGATTTCACATATCCCTGATACAGGATGAGCATAATGGAATACCCCAAATCATCATCAATGTCATCAGCAGGTTGAAATGTCATTGAAAGAGATGAAACTTAATTGCTTTTGGTTGCAATAATTGCACATGAATGGTAGGTGTTGCATTGTAGATGATGATAGGCATTATAATATAGATGTGAAGGATGGTGGGTAGTAAATCTATGGTTGTGCGGAGAGCAGTAGGTAGAAAACTTGTTTGAGTTGCATATTAAAAATTTTTCTTTATATTTTATTAGACATAAAATCAAATGTTAATCTCATAACTCTTTGCTGTCTTTCAATGAAATTATGTATCTAGAAGTCTCGAGAAATGAGTTATGATTAACCCATCCAAATTAGAATGATTGGGATGCGGTTTAGCTGTCAAGTTGGCTTTGCTTAGGGTGTGGGTAGAAAATTATGTTCATGGCACTCTTTTTATCTGTAATTAACCTACTTTTTTTCTTTGCACATGGAAATCATAGTAAATGTATTTTCCTTCCTTTTAATCCTTATATTTAATTTTGGCTATAGCTAAACACCTCATGACTTACAAATTTCTTTCTCTGTTCCTTAAAAAGTGTTCATTTTTTAGTTTCAATTTCAGGTCATCAGATTCATCCTTTTTTTGGTATATTAGTTGTTTTTATATTGGTGTTTCATGTCTCCCTTTTTGTGGAAGTTGTGAGAAATATTATCTTTTGCATTATTATTATTATTCTCTAATGTGGTTTTAGTGGATTTATTAATGGGTGAACTAGGAGTAGGTTTAGAAATAGAAGGGGTAGATGAATTTGGGTTTTAAGTTTTTGAGCACCTCCAATGTTTTTCCATTAAGGTAGCAACATGAAAGGCATCTTTTAAGGACAGAGGATCGTGTTACTTAACTATTTTCTTATGTCAGATATAAGTTCAATGGCAAACTTGTTGGCAAACTGCCAATTATTTTCAAGCAATGGGTTATAGTAATGAAGGCTTTAAAAGTGTTGAAGTGACCAATTACTAACATGCTACCTTGCCTTAGAGTGTGGAGTTGGGTTTGATGCTTCTTATCATTGTGTTTTGGGCAGTGTGTATTTATCCGCGGTTATTTCATTTTCTCTTGCCTAAGTTCTCTTCTATCACTTCCCTTTTTTTGGTTGAGACATTATCTCAATAGATTTATTGAGTTTAACAAAATTCACCCTCCGCTGGTGATCTATCTTATACTTAATAAAAAGTTCATCAAAATATAAAGGAAGAAATTTATATTGATTTATTTAGTGAGAAGTTAACTAGTGGAGCATCATTGGATAAATCTCTTCTTGAAATTTTCTTGTAGAGGGTGGCTAGGTTTTCTTTGATGGAAAATGGATGGTCTCCATATTAGAGGCTTTTAGATCAATTGATGTATGGTAAAATGGTTATGAAATTTTCATGTGGATTATAGATGGGCGGCAGAAGTTAGAACTTTGTGGAAGGGGTATGGCTAATTTTTTTTTAGGGTAGAAGTATGTTTAGGCTTTAGAAAGGTGGTGGGGATGCTAAAGAATAAGAATTAATAGAAAATATTATGCTAGGGTTTACGAAATTTAATTTTGATTAATTTGTAAATTGATTCAAATAATTTGCAGCAACAATTCCTTTTGGATACAAGTTTTTGTAAGAGATTAAAATTTATTTTTGTTAATATAATGGGTGAATCAATAGTACATGAGGTTCTATAGAAAACGAGGAAAACTAATAGAGAAATATGCAATCCTCCCTTTTAAATTAGTCCATAGATTACACTGATACACTCTCACCTTATTTGGAAAAGAATAATGCCACTCTAATTTAAAATTTAATTAATTTTTTATTACTTCTGTTTAATCTTTTATTTTCACTAATTTATATTATTCAAATATAAGTTTTAATTTAAAATATTCCCTCCAATTAATATATTTTCCAACTTTTTATTTTCCTACATGAAAGGAAATAAATTAAAAATATTAGTTATCTTGCATATTTACCGTTGATTTGGTGATGGGTCTTTTAGCTTGTCTTGCATTAGTGTTATACCTCTGACCATTCATCATCTTAGACTTTTATCATTTTTCATGCTCCTTCCCTTCATCCATTTATTGAAGCCAATTGCTGGCTGCATGCAACCCACTTATGCTACTCAGTTCTGCTACTATGCATCATGCAACATCTTGTACCATGCAAAAGGTCCTTGCCATATCTGCTTAACTGCCTCCAGTTTTTGGTGCCATTATGTTGTCTTGACTGCAGTTGGCTTCTTATAGAGTCGTTTTACTTGCTTTTCGCATGACCTCGCACTAGTGTAGATTTTTATGGGACGCCTTAAAAATTGAACCCAATCAAATTCAAATTTGTTCAGTTGGGCTGGACTAGAGCCCTTCTATCTTGTATTGCTTGTGATTATCTTATGAACTGCTGATTTTGCAATTGCATGCACCATCATTAGCTGCCATCTGCCATCTCAATTCTTGGCTCTATCAACTTGATTATCCCAATCCTATCATGAACCCTATTTAAGAAAAAACAGAGTTAACTTTAATTTGTTAGGCTTGAGCGAGTTTAGTTGAGTGCATGAAAAACTGGAAGTGCTTATTGAAATTTTTTCATAATTGTTCATGTACTTGAGGATGAATGAAAGGCTTCTATGGTGATAGTTGAATCAGTGATGTTATTTTCCTTCTTCTCCATTCTTTGGAATGGATTTCCTTCTTTCTTCCTCTTCTATTTGAATCTGCTACCTCTGCAGTGTAATTGACTAGCTCCAATAGAATCCCTAGAGTCGCACATAATTGTTGGCATGCATGTCCATTCAGTTTTTAAACATATTTTTACACTTTCTTATATGCTATAAGGATATTTTGCTGCCATATCAATCTTCATATATTTTAGTCAAAGTATTGTGAGTCATAAGAAGGGGCTCCATTTTTATATTTACTAAATCATTGTATGATATTAGAATTGAAGTTTCCTATGGTTTGCCATCTGGGGATTTGTCAGACCAGCACCTATTGACACGCCGAGCCCGTCAAATAATTTGAAGACTTATTTTAAGCGCAAGGCTAAAAGGACAATTTAGTCTTTTGTTAGTTATTGTGGGCGGTATAAATATGGTTTAATAGGTTATGATTATCTTATGCATATGTGATTGTTGTTTTAAATCATACGGTCGGGGTTTGGGAGAGATCATCTACCTTCCAAATTGTAGGTGTTTATCCTTTATGTATTTGTTTTGTGTTGGTGAATTGAACTATTTTGTTTTGTCCTAACTTCTGCGGAAGTTCCTATTAGTGTCAGACTCAAGTCAGTTTATATTCATATGACTTGATCCAACAGGAGCTCTCTCTTACAAATTGAGGAAAATATGCCTTTTTAGAAGGGGAGTAACTTTAGACCAACACCTACGACATTTTTCGCCACATCTAGCCCGCCAAATAATCTGAAGACTTTCTTTAGGCGCAAAGTTAAAAGGGAAAATTTGTATTTTATTCTTTGTTATTATAGGATATAAATATGGTTTATGAAGTTTGGGTTATATTATGCATGTAGGGTTTGAGAGAGATCACCTATCTCTCGAATTGTAAGTGTTTATCTTTTATGCATTTGGGTTGCGTTGTTTTGTGTTGGTGAAGCAAACTAATTTTTTTGTCCTAATTTTTTCAGAAAGTTTCAATCAAATTGGTATCAAGTGCAGATGTGAGAGCTAGACTCAAGGCAGTTTATGAGTGGGAGCCATACGACTTGATTCAATTGGAGTTCTCTATCATATCCATTGAGGACAATGTGTTTTTTTGGGTGAGTACTGTTAGACCAACAATGAAAATATGACACTAAATATGATGTAATGGAGAAAAATGATTCATGTAGCCGACCCCACATAGTGGGATTAAGGCGTTGTTGTTGTTGGAGTATTGTTAGACCAGCACCTACGACATTTTTCACCATGCCAAGCCTGCTAAATAATTTGAGGATTTATTTTAGGCGCAAGGCTAAAAGGGCAATTTAGTATTCTCTTAGTTATTTTTGTGGGTCTTAAATATGGTTTAATAAGTTAAGGTTATGTAATGCATGTGTGATTGTTGTATTGAATCTTGGCTTAGTGGTTGGGAGAGATCACCTACCTTTGGGTAGGTGTTTATCTTTTATGTATTCGGGTTGTGTTGTTTTGTATTGGTGAAGTAAACTTTTTTGTTTTGCTCTAATTTCTACGTAAGTTCCTATTAGGATTCTTCACCTACTGCAATTTATGATTGTTGCTTTATATTTAATCCCATCCCTTTCCTCTCGAAGAGTTCGCTTTTTTGACTTCTTTACTCTCTATCACATCGGCTTTTCTTCTAATATTGGATTCTTCTTAACCTTAGCTCTCCTCTATGTATCACATTTGCGTTAATTTTTGTGCTTCCTATTGATTTTTCTTGATTCTGATTTTAACTCTTTCACGGTCAATGCATTAACTTTCAATGCTTTCTAATTATTTCATTTTTCTTTAGCTTTTAATTGATACATTGTTCCTTTAAATCAAATCTAAATATAATTCAAATGTAGAAATACTACTGGGGCCTTGCACGCTTCCGTAGTAATTTTGTACCTTTCTTCTTTCAATGAATCCATTGAAATATCCCTGCTAGCCTAATTATACCATATTATGGGTATGGCGTAAATGGACACAATTGATGGCAAGCGAGGGTGGTGAACAAGGGTTTCATGTAAGTGATGGTGAAACTTGGGAACAATTAGGCTTTTCATTAAGCCGATACTACGATGTATTCTAGAACTTTTAGAAAATTATAAATTTATCTTTTCCATTCAATTTTACCAATCTATAAAACAAAGTTCAGGTTCAGATACTTACAGTATGAGATTTTCATTCGTTATCCATCCTAGGAAGCTAATAAATTAAGTTGCATTTCTGTCTGCATCCAGAACACTTATAGTTAGGGACTGTATGGTGGTTCTTTTAACTAACCTGAGTTTGATATGATGGGGACAATTCATAAGTGATGTCTCATGGTGGAATGGTGGTTGGGGTATTAGGACAAAACAGATTCACTGTACGTTTGACATTATGCACAAAACAGTGTGGTTAATTTGTTATTGCAGTGAAATTCATGCTTTTGACTTCTTTCACTTTGCTTCTGTAATTATTATCTGCAGATTGTGGGATGTACGCAGTGGAGAAACCATCCAAATTCTGGAAACAAAATCTCCTGTTACCAGTGCCGAAGTTAGTCAAGATGGTCGCTACATTACAACTGCTGACGGTTCAACTGTCAAATTTTGGGATGCAAATCAGTAAGTTTTGTACATTCTTGCTACCCTTGCTTTCGAAGTGTTCCTTATAATCCCTGTTTCTATGCTAAAAAAAGCCATGTTAATGTTACTGCTCAGTTTTGGCCTAGTGAAAAGCTACAATATGCCATGCTCTGTTGAATCCGCTTCCCTTGAACCCAAGTTTGGAAACATTTTTGTTGCTGGAGGAGAGGACATGTGGGTTCGTGTCTTTGATTTTCACACCGGTGAAGAAATCGGTGAGCATTTCGATTGTCAGTTTGTAATGTTATGTTATGTTATGACGAGTAGTGTATTCTATATACAAAATTTATTGTTTGTTGATAATGCAGGTTGCAACAAAGGCCATCATGGCCCTGTCCATTGTGTGCGTTTCTCTCCCGGTGGTGAATCTTATGCATCAGGTTCTGAGGATGGTACCGTTAGAATATGGCAGACTGGTCCTGTTACATTTGATGATAATGAATCCTCGCCTGCTGTTGAAGTTTCTGGTAAGAGTAACGTGCTAGTTAATGCTGTTGCTGGCAAAGTTGAGGGCTGTCATATATCCTCTGATGGAAAAGGTGAGAAGGGTGGGGCAACAGCAGAATCCTAGCATGGATTTTGTACGTAAATTGTTGTTTTTCATGCTTGATTTCGTTTGTAAATTCCTGTATTTTGTATGCCCCTTTATATTAGCGTTTTAAGGTAGGAATATATAGAGAGAACCCCGCACACACACATGCAGATTTAATGAAAATGGTTTTTAATATGATTCTTAGAACTTTCAGTTTGGTCAGCCTTGTTGTCAGATCCAATACTTCAACGTGGTGTATTTAAAAAAAAATGATGATGCCTGCTTATTTTGATTTGCTTAGGCAAGTTGGATCATCATTTCCAGAAACTTGCTTTCTCTCTAATTGATTTTCTTTTTAATCTTATGTCAACTATTCTGGATGTTTTTTTTTTTCTGGGTGAGTATAGGTATTTAGAAAAATAGTTGGATATCGTCTATAGGCTTGCCTTTGGACAATGGTTTTATAGGTGAGGCTCGAGACAAGTCTATAAAAAATATTACATCCAAGGAAAAAATAAGTAAATTGTGAGGCAAAGCATCATAAAGATTTTCAATAGTAGGAATATTATTACCAGTAACTGATTGATTACATTAAATATAATGTAATGATTTTAAAATATGGAGCAAATTCATGTGAAATCAAGGATCATTGGGATTAGCTGTGTAGGTAAGTTAGGTGTGCTCACTGGTTTGGTAGATTTGTGTAAGAAGGAAGAAGAAAGAAGAAGAAGGAAGAAGAAAGAAGAGAAAAAATAAACGAAAAAAAGAAAGAAAAAAAATTGTGGTAGATTTGTATAAGAGCGGATGCTAGAACCCTGTGATGGGATTAGGATTGAGTCAGCTCTGATACGAAATGATATATGAATTAACCCAAAACATGAGCAAACATGAATTACTAACTTAGAAGGAAGGTTACAACAATGACTAAAAAAAAAATAATAAAGACACCACATAAATCAAAACATAAAAAAAAAAAAAAAACATTACAAACGAAGACTGACAAATAAAGACACAACAAACTCGACAAGGATGGATTCAGAAGAGATAGTGTTGGAGCGATGGTTGTGGTGAAGGCCGGAGAGATGTCAAGCAAAGGTGCTGGAAGGGCAGTGGAGAGCTGCACACGAAGGTGGTTACAGTGGAGGTGTCTGGAAGGGCAACAAGTTGACTGCGAAGTGCAGGTGGTTGCAACATTGACATCACGAAGGACAACAAATGGGCTGCAAACTGTTTGCAGTGAAGCTGTAGTGGGATTGATGATGGTCTGGGAGGGCAATAGGGCTGCGACTATCTTGCAGGGATGCTACAGTGGAGCTTGGTGGCAATATGGGAGGAGCAGTAGGAAAAAGGAACGAGGAGGCGGTAGCCCCGTTTCCTTGAGTGTCGCTCGGTCCTCATGCCAAGCCCTGCATCAGAGGGGTTTCATGACTTTGATTTTCATTCATTGACTTGCAATGAAATAATTTGAACCCAACCTTTTTAACATTTGCATGTACATTTAGTTTCTTATTTTTTTTAATCTCTTTGAAGATATCACAAATGACTAAAATTATGAATTTTCATGCTATCACTTACAAACAAGCGTCCCCTATGGAGGCCCTAATCAATATTTTAATTGGATTGCTCTCCTTCTCTCCTTTATTTTATCAAATTCATCTTGAAATAATTTAGTAGAACCACACCGCCATTCACTAAGTGAATAAAAAAGAAGGAATGACTCTTCTTTGTTTTATATGTAAGAAGAAAGATGAAGAAAAACTTATACAATGATAAAACATATGGAATGATACTTTATCCCTAATTCCATCAAAAGATAGTGAAGTTAGAATTTAGTGATTTGAGTGATCATGTTATCACTTAAAGCTATTTGTTGAGAAAAAAAATGGTTGGTGGCAAGAAGGGTCAACATGTTGTAATGGCATGTTTATCAAATCTAACAATGTTGTGGGAAGATTGATTATGAGCAAGCACTCAAGTAAAGTTTAAGAAGAGGGTAGCCCTAAAGTGAAGGCAATACCTATGGTGACAAATAATTCTTCTTATGAAAGTCCTACCTTGCTTGAAAAATTTTGGTCTTGTGCATATAAGTCCCTTCCTAATTTTTCCTATGATCAACCACGTTTTCCTATGTTTCATTTTTATTTACCTTAGTTACATAATCCCTTAGCTTATGACTTCCATGGAGGTCACCATTGATGAGTTGATATGCATAGATCTTATCACTAAAAAGAGTCGATAATGTTGTCTTTTATAATGAATTCATCATCAATGTTGAATGTGAGAAGAAAAATAAGGTAAATATTTATTTAGATCAAATCCTTACAGTATATAATTATACTCTAGCACTCCATAAGATTAGGATGATGTCTCTTTGTTCATTCAAAAAAAGTGGAGGATCTATTAAATAAGGTTTATTCTTTGAATGTGTTTATTAGGCTTAAAATTTGTTGCCCTATTAGAGGGTAAACTCAAAGTCCTTAGATGTTTCCCATCCTAAATTATTGATGAAGTCAAAGTCCTTCAAGTGCTTTGCTAATAAGTTTAATAATTGAAAGTCAAAGTCATCTCTTCACATAGTTGAATGAACTTGTCTCGTTTGGTCTTTCTCTTCTAGGAGATGACTTCAGTCTTTATGAATCAGTCAAATTTGGCTTTATGCCTCATGAAATTGTCTTTGATTATACTTTCTTATAGTTCCTGCTTAATTTGAGGAAAAAATGTTATAAAAGGGATAGCTAGATGTCACCCTTAAAGTTAGCATTATAGAAATAAAATATATTATTTCTAATGTAAAAATTTCATGTGATTTTCCTTACATATATAGTGGTCAAGTTTTATGTGACTTTCCTTACATATATATTTTTTCCTTGTTCAATTTTACTCAATTTCAAGTAAAGATTTGTTAATTTGACCTGTTGATTTTACCAAATTCTCCTAAGATGTTTTAAGCATTGGATCAATCATTTGTACCTTGATTTGCATCAATTATGGTTTTCATGAATTCATGAAATGTAATTTTTTCCACAGTTTAAGTAATTATAAATTTACCTTTCAATGTAATTTACCCATTCAAATTTAGATCTCATTGAATAAATTTTATTCCATATATTTAATTGTTCATATGATTCAAGTTTCAAAATGTAATTTTGTCTTAAATTGAATTTGGAAAAATATGTGTTAAAGTGCTGAAATATTAATTTACAAATATACCGTTATTTAATTATGTATTTTAGAAGTTTCCCATAATTTTGTAATATTTATTTAATTTGATTACATCAGATTTTTTTACTTGAATAACAAGCCTGTGTCTGGCAATTTGGATGGCTGCCACCATTACTTTCCACACATTGCTCCATGGTTGGCCAGCCAATGGTTGCCCCACTGCATTAGCTCCTCGTTCTGGAATGCTGCTCATCTCTGCGGTTTTTCGTATGATTTAATCGTTGATGTCCATTCTAAGTATGTGAAAATGGACGACATCCTTTCATTACCATTGTACCCGAAGAAAGTTGAACACAACACGTTCAAAGAATATTGCTTTTTTCGAGTGATCTAACGTTCCAACCTAAGATCAAACTTGTCTGGAAGGATAGAGGTTCATCCTTTGTCAAAGTCTCATGCATTGAAGGTTCATTTCAAAAATGACCAAAAACCGAGACCTAGATCTAAATTTCAGTTCATTAACTTCGCCTTAGTGGTGAGTAGGGGTGGCGAAAACTGACCCGACACGCCAACATGACTCAAACTTGACTCGAAAACTCTACATTAGGGTTAACTCGAATATTTCTCAAGTAGGGTTTGAGTCTGAGGTTTCAACGCATAAAAATTTTGGTTTGAACCCGAAAATCCAAACATGACCCAAATAAACACAATAAAAGGGTTCCAGCCTGGGTTTTGTAATTTTAATATATATATATATATATATATATATATATATATATATATATATATATATATATATATATATATATATATATAT
>NEWO01000008.1:3203455-3220393 GCA_003013225.1 Phalaenopsis aphrodite
AACAATCCTATGGATCCAATTTGAGTTGGTTTGATAGTTTTCCAAGTGCTTGACCAAGTGAGCTTATGACTTGGTCTTGAACGAGTTTAGAGTGCTCAGAATAAAAAGGAAATGATTGGGGAAGTGATTTTGAGGCCTTATGAAGCTTATGGTGTGGTTATTTTTGAGATTAGATGGATAATTGGGATTTTCCCACTCAACTTGGTTAAATCCAAAAAGGGATGTTGGATGAAGCTTGGGCAATGAATGGGAATGAGCTTTGGGATTGACTTCAGTGGAGATTCACAATAAATTTGGGTTAAGTTTCACCGTGTCTAGCTTTTTAAAATGGGACTAATTTATACGGTTTTGCATGCCATGGGAAGGAACGGTTGTTGTCTAGGAGTTGGGAGAGGTTTGGGCATGTAGTACGTTGTTTTGGTGGTTATGGGGGAAGCCAATGGGAGGATAATCACATGTGGTGCTTGGTTTGGCCATGCTTGTCAAAGTTGTTGAGGTAGCTTAGTGGCTTGTGATGAGCTTGGCTTTGGCTTGGAAGTTTCAAGAATAGCTTCAAATTGGGTTGAATTTGGCTTGGCTTGAAGTAGCTTTGGTTTCATTTGGATTTAGCTTAATTTTGTTTCATTTGAATTTAGTTTGGTTTCATTTAAATTTGGCTTTGAGTTGGCTTGCATTTGGCTTGAGGTGGAGCTTATCTTTTAACTCAATTTGGTTTGAATTGTGGTTGATTTTAGAGTGGGTTGAAATTATTTTGGTTTCATTTGGGTTTAGATAAGGTTGAAGTTTGAATTTGGGTTTGAGGTGGTTTGGTTTTGGAATGGGTTAAATTTGTTTAAAGTGGGCTTGAATTAATTTTGAATTTGGTGTGGATGGACTTGAAATTTGGCTAATGGGATGGCTTGGTTTGGATGGTTGAAAAGATGAGATACTTCATGTAGTGGGCTTGATTGGGATTGATTGGGTTTGATTTGGATTTCAATTTTATTTGTATTTTAAATTTCAATTGGTGAATTTAATTATATATATATATATTTTTTCATTAAAGATAATATCTTATTTTAATATGAGCCTCATACCGAATGTACACTTTATGAACCAAAGAAATAGTTATTCAATGAATTTTGAAAAGAGAAGTCCAAAGTGCTCAAAGAGAGACTAGATAAAAGATCTAAGTATCTTGGGTCAAAGGGTAGTTTAGAGTATTTTCATGTATATAGGAACTCAACCTTCAATAATTTGATTTTAATCATCTCAACAAGGAGTTAAGGATTTGAAGTCAAGTGCATAAAATTATAAGAAGTGAAGATTTGATTCAAAATTCTAGATTTGTATTTGTTCCACCACTAGTCATCTAGGAAAAGCAACTAAGAAAAACCTAAGGCTAAACCCTAAGCTCTAGAAAGAGAAGGAACAAAATAGACCTAATACAAAAATGAGGTCAACATGAAAAAAGTGTCCTTTAAGGTATTAAAACACATAATAAATACAAAGACCATTTAAAAACCTTTTACACTCATACATAAAATTCTTAGGTTCCAATTTGCTTTTATTCATTGAACTCTAATTATTCATGAATCTCTTAGCTTATTTGTCCTTTATTTTTGGTATGAACACTTTACACATCCTGGTTCACATCACAACTAAATCTGTCTTATCTATAGCTTCACTACTAATAATGTCACCTTCACTTATTACCTTAGTGGCTTCCTTCTATTACCCCCACTTCACTCATTCTTTGTTATGATTATGTACTCCTACAAAGTGCAAACTATCATTTTGCCTTCTTTATTTATTTATTTTCTTCTATTTTGATGATTATGATGAGCAATTTTAAAGCAAGCACCTTTAATCCATTAAATCCTTCTCTCTTTATGAGGATAGCTTACTAAGGTTAGCTAGGTAATATAAATATATTGTCATAGCCCAAAAAAGTTTTCCTTACACTTGATAGGGGATCATAATTGAAAAGGTGATAATTAATAGGCAAATAAGGGATAAAAGTGAATACGATTATCATCAATTATTCCAAAAACTAGGACAAGTAAGTCATCAATTACAATCATAAAAGTTAAACCCTTTTTATGAGGAGAAACTGCATTTATTAAATTAAGTGGAGTTTTATAATAAAAAAATTAGCTATAATTTGGTGATGCTTTGCTAAGGGCTAAACTTTTCACTTAAACTTATGCCACTTTGGAGGATGGAAACAAGTCATTAAGAGTTTCTGGCAGCTCAATCAAGGGATAAAGTAACTTTATGACGACATTAAGATTTTGACAACAAAGAATACTAAGTAGGAAAAATAATATGTTGCTTTTTAATTTTTTTTTTAAAAACATATTAACGTGAATTTTGTTGTCAACATTTCGTTTGAGCTTATGCAAACAAAAAAATTCCTTGACCAAATGTCTACGAAGTGTAATGAAGGATTAAGGTATCTTTTGAACAAATACACCAAATTTACTTACTAAGAGCAAAAACTTAAATACCCAGATAATTTTTATTCTTATGATTAATATTAAATCTTTGGATGCTAACTGTAACAAGGATGAAGGAAGTATCATTAAATGCCATCCTTCATAGAAAAATCAATAACATTGTCTATGCAACAATTTGTGGGGAGGTGAGTTTGTGGAGGGGAAGGGGGTTTAACAAAGATGTAAGGATAAAATTTTATGATGCTATTGAGATAAGACAAATGTGAGCACAATTGCTTAACATGGTAATGAAGGTAATGAGGGTCAAATAGGTGATGAGGAGTTAAGATATGTTAAACACGGGGATCATGTGACTTGGGCCATGATAGTGACTAAGATGATATTTGGTTGGTTTGAGCGAGAGTTGTAGTTGAATGCTGCATTTTTGTGGTTTAGTTGGTCATGATTACGACTTGAGATTTATAAATAGCTACTATTTATCTACTACAATTTCAGTTTCCTATAAAAATGTGGATAAATTGTCAAAATAATTAATGAATAAGAAATTAGGATTTTTCTTAAGAGTTTTAAGTACACATGATATCTTTTTCATAGCTTGTGTGGTTGCTAAGAAATTAAGGAATGGTGACATTCATAATGTATTGTATCTGTGTTGAATGATTACATGGAGGCGACTTATATCAAGTACAACTGCATGAAAAATAATATATGTAATTAGAAAAACCTTACTTTAAAGAGAAATCTGTTTTAAAAATGTTTTTTTTCAATTAAATTAACCCATTTATATTGATGAGCATTTTATTTGAGTCTATTAAGAACAATATTTATTTGAATAAGCTTCACAATGATTTTTGAATAAAATTTAAATAAGTCTAAGATTATATTATTTGAATGCCCTTCAAAAAATATGTGAATAAGAATCACATAAAAATTTGAGTAAGATTCAAATGTAGTTGAAATATGACTAAAACATTATTGGAACAAGTTATAACACAACAAAATATAGCTTTCATATATTATATTACAATTACAAGAGCTATAACACTGTAAAATATAAGTTTATTATATTAAATTTTAATCTTAACATTTATAATAAAACATAATACAAGCTATTTTTTATAAAAAATTAGATGTGCTCATAATTCTATTCAGAAGTTGTTTCTCTATATTGAATAAGAGGCGAGAAAAACCAAATTATTTATATAACATTTGAACTTTAATATATAACATAGCTTCAACAGAAATTTATAACTTTAATATATAACATTATAAAATGCAATTAGTGTAATGAACCTTATCTAACTTACCTAATTGCTGAATTTTCATATTTCTATTGGGTCAATGCAATTTCACAAAAAAAAAAAAAAAATAGAGAGAACAAAAGGAAAATATTGTCAAACAGCAAAGAAGAATTGAAGCAGAGGCAATGACATTTAATTACTATAATCCAACAAATCTAACTTAACTACCAGCTGATCTTTCATGATTTTCATATGGTTCATGCAATTTGTCAGGCATGCATGGAGAACCAAAGGGGAAAATGATAAAATGGATACAATAAACTTGTCAACATGTAAAGCGAGATAATCATAAAATAAGAACCATCATAGCATTAAACCACCCAAATGGAAAAAAAAGGCAAAAAGAAAAACATTCTAACCACCACCACAGAGAACAAATGAGATGGAGAGATACATACATAGATATGCAGCGCTAGTCGACGACACCAAGAATGGTGGAGGGGAGGGGTTTTGGATTTCTGCTCTAAAGACATTTGTTACGACCGAGAATAAGAAGGGGGTGAGAGGTATTTACAGGGACAGAAGGAGGAAATTTAGATATTAAAGAGGGGTAGTGACAACTTTTCAAAGTCAAAATCAAGCTTAAACAACAGAACGTCGCCCCTCCCGCCGTCGTTTCGGCTTTCATTGATCCACAGTCGGATGCCATTGAAATGCGTGTGATAAGCGAGCTCCCAAACACAATTTTCTTTGTTTTGGGGATGAGAAGCAACAAAAAAAATGCCCTAAATGTTTGCTTAGTTTCAACAATGACAATGGATTATATTAACCAAATTCATAACATTTGCTTTTGAGTTCCTATTGGATTATTATGTTGCATAAAAGTGATAGATTTTATGTGATTTGTGTCTTATAATTGAAGAGATTTTAAGAGGACTTTAAGGACACAATTCTAAAAATGGTTTAACAATTATTCTATAAGCATAGTAAGATTTAGTAGAAAGAATATACAAAACTCAAAATTCCTTAATGGATGAGCTCTACAAAAATTGATAGATTATGAAATTCATGAAATCAAAGGGAGCGTTGGCAAAAGGGGATGTTAAAGTTGAGGTTAGGATATTGTATATAAAAAATATGTTAGCACGAATCTTGAGGCAATCCAACGGTCATGCAAAATGACGGCGAACAAAAAGACCCATTGATCAATCATCAGCCCTAGACCACGAAAAAGCCTATATGATCTAACCAAAGACTGATCAACTAAAAGGCGGGAAGAACAACCTAAAGCTGGTTTGTCGGGTCGATATGAAATGATCGACAGTATCGTACCGACTGGATGAACTTACACCATTTAGTGTATTTGACACACGTTAATGTACTTATGTAACTCTCACAAAAATTAATGATTAGAGAGCATACTTGTAATCTTGACTCTATACCGCCTGAGCCTATAAATAGGGGGTCAGTTTTCAAATAAAAGGGATGAGCTTTTTACTATTCCTTACTGTCTCTGTCTCTCTCTCTCTCTCTGTCTCTCTACTCTCTTTCCTATGATGATTTATATCTTGGGCAAGCCTCCTGGACAATTTTGGATTCAATAAATACATACAAGTAATAAAATACTTTCTAACTATACTTTCTAACTCAAAAAAATGAATTTCTTTGGGATAAAATATATTTTAAATTCTAGAAATAAATTTATATATTTTTAAAAACAATATTTCAGTTTTTTTAAAATTTTTTAAAAATTATATTCAACAACAAAAAACAACAAGCCTTTACCCACTAGGTGGGGTCAGCTACATGAATTCATTTTCTCCATTGCGTCCTATTAAGTGTCATATTTTCATCTAAGTCTAATAAATTAAAATCATTTTTTATACAATTTCCCCAAGTCTTTTTAGGTCTATCTCTGCCTTTCTTAACATAAGTCGAGTCTAAATCATTACTCTCCTAACAAGATCATCAGATGGTCGACATTTAATGTGGCTAAACCATCTAAGAAAACTCTCTCTAATCTTGTCTACCACTGGAGCTACACCAACCCTGTCACAAATTTATTCATTTTACATTTTGTCTCTAAGTGTCAAGTCACTTATCCACCTAAGCATTCTAATCTCGACAACACTTAACTTTGTTTTATACTTCTCTTTTAAACACTGCGTTTTGTGTCATAGAGAATTGCGGGTCTCGCCACCATCTTATAAAATTTTTCTTTTAGCTTGAGCGGTACTTTTCTATCACACAATAGACCTGATGCATTCCTCCACGCCAACCAACCAGCTTGAATTCTACCAATAACATCCTCATCTATATTACCACTACTTTGAACTATATTCCCAAGATATCTAGAATGATCACACCTTCTAATGATTTGATCACTCATAGTTATAGCTCTTCTACTAGATCTACTATTACTAAAATTTCATTCCATGCATTCAGTTTTATATCTACTCAAATGAAGACCTCTAGACTCCAATTTAGATCTCCATAGTTCAATTTTTTTCTGAACTCTTTCTCTAGTTTTATCCGAAAGAAGCATATCGTCAATGAAAAAAATACACTAAGTTACATCCTTCTGTAAATGTCCAATAAGAGCATCCATAACTAAAGGAAAACTGTATGGGCTTAAAGTCGATCCCTCATATAATCCAACTGAAATGGGAAAATAATTTGTCAATCCTCATTCTGTTCAAATAGAAGTAACAACTCTAGTATACATATCTTTAATGACTTAATTATAAATCATATCAACACATTTCTTCTCTAGAAATCTATAAAAAACTTTTTTGTGGAACTTTATCTTAAGCTTTTTCTAAATCAATAAAAATCATATGTTGATCTTCTTTATTCTATATGTACTTCTCCATCAAAGCTCTAAATAATTATATAACATCCCTAGTAGGTCAGCTCAGCAAAAATCCTAACTGATTATGAGAAATCTTTGTATCACGTCTTAACATATGTTCAATTATCCTCTTGCATAATTTTAAAGTATGACGCATCAACTTAATTCTTTAATAAATTGCACACTCATGTGGATCCTTTTTTTTCTTCAAAATGGGAACCAAAAGAATCATCTTCTACTCCTCAGACATCTTTTTAGGTTTTAAAATATTATTAAAGAGTTTAGTAAGCCAATAAACTGCAAAATTTCCTTAGAATTTCCACACTGCATTTGGGATATCATCAGGTCCTACTGATTTTCACCTTTGGTTTTTTTTAAAGCCTCCTTAAACTTCTTTTTTACTAATGTGATGGTAAAAATAAAACATATTATTATTAATGTCATTAAGATCACTATGGTCGATCATATGTTTAGAAACTATACTGAAAAGTTTATCAAAATAGCTCCCCCAGATATCTTGAATATCTTCATCTAAGAAAAACACATTTTAATTTTTATCTTTAATGCTGATTTTCCACCTTTCTTTTCTTTTCTCTTAGTTTGACTAGTTTATACATTTATTATTCATCATCTTTAGTATCCAATTTATTATAAAGGCTACCAAAAGTAGAGTTTTTAGCATCACAAATTGTTCTCTTAGACTCTCTATGGGCTACCTTATAATTTTATCATTTTTTAAAGCTTTTACATTTCAATCAATTTATATAACACAACTTCTTATATTTTATTTTTTCTTGCACATTGGTATTTCACCCCCAACTATTTTTTTATTTATTAGAACTTTTCCTTTTGATTCTCCAAGTACAACTTTTGTCACTTGTTTATTAGTGCTTGTTACTTTATCACACATTGAATTTGCTGCTTCATGAAATTACAAATCTTAAAATCTTAAAATTTGTTCATAAAAATAATTTTATTTATATATATTAAATTCCCTCATTTAATTCTAAGATAATTTTTTTTATATTCTTTATCTTACAACTCTTTATCTTAAGCTTCAGAACTAATAATATATGTTGAGTACTTAAATTTTCACTTAGAATGACTTTACACTTTTTACACTCGACAATCTCTTTTTCTCAAAACAAAATAATCAATTTGTGCTTTATTAAATATATTTTTATAAATAATAATATGCTCATATTTTTTTCTTAATTAAAGCATTAACAAACACAAAATCATACACTAAAACAAGATCTAAAATGGTTCTACCTTCCTCATTAATCACTCCAAAACCATAGCTATAATGAGTATTTCTAAAATCTTCCACCACTCTACCAAGAGGTCCATTAAAATCCCCTCAAACACAAATTCTCTCTTCACGAGGTATCATTTGTACTAATTCTTCTAGATCATTTCAGATTTTTTTTTGACCTATATCTAAACCGATTTGAGGCGCATTAGCACTTATAACATTAAAAATCTTTATATCAACAACAATTTTTAAGGCTATAATTCTATCTCCAATTCTATTTATTTTTACAACATCATCTTTCAAACTCTTATCTATAATTACACCTATATTTTTTCTAGTGTGACTTCTACCTGAATACCAAAATTTAAAACTCAAACTATCAATCTCCTTGGTTTTTTCTCCAACCCATTTAGTTTCTTGAATACGTAAGATATTTATTTCCTATGAACTATAATATCAACTAAGTCCATTTATTTACCTGTGAGAGTACCAATATTCCAAAATCCTATAATAATATTAATTTCATTGACTAACATTTTTATCTGCATCTGTCTATAATGTGAGAACTCTTACTCATCTGTCACTACACCCGAGTGCAATGCAGCAACGCTTGCACATTTTTCAATGTATCGCTTCCAAAAAAATGCTCTAGTATTTACACGAAATTTTAAAAGATTCATGTCATGATTTTATGACAAATTTTCCGCTGGCTGTTTCAACTTTTTGCATCCGATGCATGGAAACCGACAATGACATTTTTAAAAAATTTTATTATTTTATTTTATTTAATCAAACATATTTTATTTCAAATCAATACCTAACACAACAAACCAAAAAAAAAAAAAAAAAACAGAATAAATAAAAACTAAAATAAAAAATAATTCTAAATAGCCCTTAAATATTTTTCATAATATTTTTTATTAATGCGAGGCTAAACTCATGGTGGAAGAACCTGTAATGTCCCGCACTTCCCTCTCTCTGCTTTCAAAAACTTCCCAACATTCCTCTTGCTACGCCGCCGGCGCCAAACCTTCGAGACTCAACAAGAAAGCATACGTTTTTCTTCTCGAGCGCTGCAGATCGATCAATTCCCTCAAGCAAATCCACTCCCAAGTCCTTGTCTCCGGCCTCGATCAAAGTAGAGACATCGTGAATGACCTTCTCGTCTTCCTCACTGAGCCTTCTTCAGGCGACCTTCACTATGCCTTCAAGCTGTTTGATTCTTTGCGCAATCCATACCTCTTTGTTTTCAATCTTATGATCAAGGCCCTCTCCAAGAAAGGCAACCATAAAAATTCTATCTTTCTTTTCAGTCGAATGAGGGAGGAGAGTTTGTCGCCTGATAATTTTACTTACCCCTTTGTTTTCAAGGCCTTTGGTTGTCTCCGTTTGGATTCTGATGGAAGGAAGACTCATGGGCTTGTTTCAAAGAGTGGATTTGAGTTTGATCCTTTTGTTAGAAATTCGATGATAGATATGTATGCAGAATTGGGTAATGTAAAAACTTCACGGCTACTGTTTGATGAAATGCATCAGACGGATGTTGTTACTTGGAATGTGCTGATTGCTTCATATGTCAAGTGTAGAGAGTTTGAAATGGCGATTTCTGTTTTTAAGGAGATGGAAAAGGTTGGTGTAAAGGCTGATGAGGCCACTTTGGTTAGCTCAATCTCAGCTTGTATAGCTTTGAGAAATTTGGAACAGGGAATGAAGATTCACAGTTACATGAAAAAGGAGTATCAATTCAGTCTTCCTCTTGGTAATGCAATTTTAGATATGTATGCAAAATGCAGTAATGTGGATGCTGCATTTGATTTCTTCGAAAGCATGCCCATCAGAAATGTGATCACTTGGACTACCATGGTTTCTGGTTATGTGAATGTTGGTCAGTTGGATGAGGCTAAGAAGCTATTTGACCGCAGTCCAATAAAAGATGTAGTTCTTTGGACTGCCATGATCAATGGTTATGTGCAGCATAATGAATTTGATGAAGCTCTTGCTATGTTCAGAGAAATGCAGATGAAAAAAATTAAGCCTGATAAGTTCACTGTAGTGGCTCTACTCACATTATGTGCTAATGTGGGAGCTCTGGATCAAGGGAAGTGGATTCATAGATACATTGCAGACAACAACATGAGAATTGACAATGTTGTAAGCACAGCGCTAATTGACATGTATGCCAAGTGTGGTTCTGTTGAGAAGTCTTTGGAAATATTTAGGGAAGCGAAAGAAAAGGATAGAGTTACATGGACATCAATGATTTGTGGCCTCGCCTTAAATGGGCAAACACATGAAGCACTTGAGCTCTTCTATGAGATGAAAGCATTAGAATTCAAACCAGATGACATCACTTTCATTGGTGTTTTAAGTGCTTGTTGTCACGGAGGACTGGTAGAAGAAGGCCGTAGGCATTTCTATGAGATGAAAGTGGTGCATCGAATTGAACCTAAAATTGAACATTATGGTTGTTTGGTTGATCTTCTTGGACGGGCTGGTCATTTGGATGAAGCTGAGCAGTTGATAAAGAGCATTTCATATGAGAACAATGCAGATGCATTGCCTCTATTGGGAGCTTTTCTTGGTGCTTGCAGAATTCATGGAAACATAGAGATGGGAAAAAGGCTAGCCATGCAATTCGTCAAGTATGAGACAGCGAACTATGGTCTTCACACACTTATAGCTAATATCTATGCAGCAGCTGATATGTGGGAGGATGCGACCGAAGTGAGGAAGAAGATTAAAAATTTTGGTGCCAAGAAGATACCAGGTTGCAGCTCCATAGAAGTGAATGGCCTTATCAGTGAGTTCGTTGTTGATGATACTGAACATATTGCGACTGCTGATATATTTGCAGTTTTAAATGGTTTGAGCCGACTCATGGAAATGGAAGAGATGGTTGGTTGTGTAAGTAGCAGAGTGGTGGAAACAAATACATGATATAGAGCACATATCAAATCATGAAAATCCGACCATTGCACGGGTTTTCAAAAGTGGGACTGGGGCATGATGCCTTAGATCAGCATTTGCATTCTCCAGCTCAAACTCTGAGACATCTGGATCAGATATAAATTCATGGTATCAGAAGCTTATATTAACTTTGTCATATTCATTTAATGATCGGCTAGTACAAAGCAAATGAAGGTAAATTTGCAGTAAATTTTTTACATGATCTTTTGTTTTTGCATTTTTTAACTTACAATTAATTTGCAATGAATTTCACATGAATAGACATTCAGAGAAATGTGAATAAGAATAGTTAAAATAAGTATTCGGTAGTGTCTGTTCCTCTGTAGTGTTTATTAATTATTTTTCTCATTTTCAAGCATGTTATTGAAGAATCATTAAAATTTACTGAGATTATCGTTTTGTGAATGCCAGGAGGAAGCAGGTGTGGCATTTATGTTATTGCTCATCTTATTTCCAGTTCGCATTTACTGAACAGTAGGTCGATTTCTTTCGGTTCAACAACTTGACCTCGCCGAAGAGTCATATATCCAAAGAATGGCCTACAAATCCGGATATACAATTCATGCATTTGGCCTTTTTTGTAACTGATTGTGTAGCACGTCAAAACCAAACCCAAACTTACAAATAGTTGTGCCATTTTTTGTAACAATAATGAGGAAGCAGGACCTAAACCTATGAGGTGCTTTTTGTGGTACTCAAAAGGGAGAATGATAACATCTCTATAATCACTGCAATCAAAATGAAAATCTCAGAGGTTCTTTCTTTACCAACTCTTTTCCTCTCTTTTCAATCCTCATCTCTTCTAGTTTGCTCTTACTCAAGTGGCCTGAGCCTATATAAAAATTGATAGCTAACATTTTCAAATATGCGATGAGAGTGGAGCATGCCATATAATAGGTGAGGAGCTTTCCGTGAAGCCGAGCTTACTAATAGAGACTAGATAATTAATTGTGCACCAAACAAATGAGCTCCGAGAGAAGATGACTTATTATTTGAGAACCCTTAGGTCATGTGTTGAGGGTAACACCTTGCTTTAAGATGCCATTCAGTCTTTAGAAATGTTTGGTGTATAGAGGAAAAATAGGGTGCCACATGTTACTGTGCATAGTTCATTGCATTTTACTTTGATAGAATAAGATGAAATTTACTTTCTTAATAGTGAGGATACTATCCCCTCCGATCATGAACAAGAAAGGAAACGCGTTGCGAAGAAAAATTGCATTTAGAGAATATCTTTTCATGAGAGATTGTGGCAGCTTGAGCTCAGAGCAAGTTCAAGATTCTAGGCCCAGAACCCTTCAAGGGAAAATTGTACCCCCACCCCTATCAACCACATGGTTTCATTTGAATTGAAAATATATTTCTTAAGGTTAATGATGCACTGAATTGTCATCTTTTCTTCAAGATTCTTCCCCTAAAAAAACTCATAGCCATCCGTGGTTCATGCATTTGCCTCAATGAGTGATCACACCCCTGCAGAGTCAAGCATATCATATATTTACAGTTCGCTAGCATATCGAGCCCAAAAGAACCCATAAGCTCTTCTGCGAATGAGCCAGGAGTAAGACGAATCTCCGACAAGTTTTGTTACACATTTTCAAAAGTAAATGCTAGATGTCGAGACTGTTCACTAACACGACATTAGCTTAAGACCGAAGAGAAAGTCCATTTTGCTATTCCCCAAGGCCTCAACTTCCAAGGATGCTTGTTGAGTTGCTAGAGCTAGCTAGCAACTATATTCTTTGCCAAGGATTGTAATTCACTACCGAGTACCTTAAAGATAAAGGAGTAGCATCAATCATGAGTAGGTTATCATCAATTCCCAAAGGAGCAAGGAGGTTACCCAACCAAGCATGGGGCTAAGCAGAGGAATTCTTGTATTCAGGATTTATATATTTTGCATTGCATGCAGTTCTTTTGGGTCTTGGTTTTCTTTCCTCGAACACTAAAATATAATACACAACTTGCTAACTGCAGTTATGATGACTTTCAAACTTAACAGGACAAGTCCATAGTGGCGACACCAAATGGCCATCGGGCTGTACAGGCCACTGCTACAAATGATCATTGGTCAAATATTCCTCTTCAGTGTGTTCCACGTCATCAACATGTCATTTTCGTGCATCATCGTGTCAATTATGTGTCATAAGTGTGTTGCTTCTGTATATCTCTATTACGTCACCATCATGTTTCTTTCATGCTATCTTCCACATCACATCATGTCAATTTTATAATCCGATATATGACAATAAGATATATATATATATATATATATATATATATATATATATATATATATATATATATATATATAATGAAAAAAAAATCATGTGTGTTTACTATTTTAATATTTTAATATTTATAAATTTAGTTTTTTTTTGTATTTAACATATATTTTGGGAGAACAATTTATTATTATTATTTTTTTCAAACATATTTTAAAAAAGTGATAATAAAATTTGTACTCAACTTTATAATTATGCAACAAAATTTTTACAGATAATAAAAACATTACATGCAGTAGCAACATATTTACATATTGTTAATCTTTATATGATTGCATAGCAATGATAATACAAAACAAATAAAATAGCTACTATAAGGTTACTTTAAGGTAGATATTCACTAAAGAAGATGGAATGCAATGGGAATTTTGAAACATGACAAAAATATGTTGTATTGAGGGGTATTTACAAACCAAGATTTGTTAAAGACGAAATTTAACAAAATATAAGCACATGAACAAAAATTCAGTGTTGAAGTGGCGGATCAGTCTGATATATGTTATACATAAAGAAGTCTAATGTTCTTCATTAAGGTTAATTGTAATCAATGTTAGATGATGTATAGATAATCTAGCATGATTCAACATTATATATTAATAATGACAAAGAACTTGTCCCTATAGATGAGCATAGTTATGGGGTTCTACTGAAATTTGATCTATCATTATGTAGCCATATCATCCACTAATAGCTGAAGTGGCAGGTCAAACCAGTAAATGCAAATAGAGAAGAATCCAATATTAATTATTAGAATTAATCATAATTAATGTAGGAGGATATCATGATTAATTTAATAAAATATGATACTTTCCACTAATATTGATGAATAATATCAATTTTGTCTCATCATAAAGTATAAACATGGGCACATTGATTTACCAACTATAATTGCGTGGTCATGTTGTCCACTAGTAGCTGAAGTGATGAGATACACTAATAAACATATGTGAAGAGGAATCAAATGTTGATTATTAGTGTTAGGGTGCTGCATTTGTCGCAGCTTATTGCTGCGTGTGACATTCGGAAAACGCTGAATGGAAGTTTGGTTTGCGCGTTTGGAGGGACGGGCTGAAAATGTCGTTGTTAATTTCTTAAGAGAAGCGGGCCATGAGATCGACCCCACGCACCGCTTCGATGAAATGCGTTTAGGGAGAAAATCCAACTTGTGCCCTTCTCCTCTGTGCGATCACACTTGCCCTAGCTGCTTCTACATCGCTTCTCTCCCTCTCATTTCCCTCGGTTCTTTTTCGGGCTCATCTGGTATATGTTTTTTTGTTGTGGTTTTCCTTTTGTTGCACTGGTTTGCCCTCTTCGGTTAGGGTTGCAGCTTTGTTTGTGTGTTGTGACAGTTTTTGGATGTTGGTTTCCTTTCGTAGCATTTGTTTACCATATGTGGTTTTCCTTTTGCTGCTCTCATTTACCATAAGTGTGCAAGTTTTTGGTTAAGGGAAATTTTGGTTAGGCTAGATGTGGCTTCCATACATTATCTGGGAAGTTCTTGAAGCCCTGTTAGGTAAATGACATTCATTTTTGGGCCTCGATCAGTGCAAAATTTGGCTGTCAGGTATGTTTGGATGCTTGGATGTTCTTTTTTATCCTATTTGGCTATCTTGTATGTTTGGCTATCCTATATGATGGATGCTTGGTTGTTCTTTTTTATCCTGTTTGAAACGTTGGTAGGACTACAACTGTATGACTTTCTAATGCTTTTGAACGATCATGCTGCAATGAGTGGTATACAGTGGAAGTGAATTCTAAGCTTTTGTTTGAACTATGTCATTGCATTTGGGATAGATTGAGTAGCTTATACAATTGTGACTAGTTGTTTCTACTGCGACAAGTGCATTTGAGCTTTTTCATTTAGGGCAGCTTATACATTTTTGTGCTAAAAAATATGTTATGGAGAAGTTTTTCACAATTATTTATTTGGAAAATTTGTTTATGGTGGCTGTCATAGCATTTTATGATGGCTTGGGTGTTTGGGTTTGAGTGTGCTTATGGTGCTTTGGGTGTGAGTGGTGGTTATGATGAGGTGTGCCTCTGTTGTGCAAGCCTTGGATGGTGGGTTGGTGGTGTATGTTAGGTGTGCTTCTGTGGGGTGGGGTGTGAGTTGCGTTTATGGTGTTGTGGGTGTGCTCTACAGGCCTTGGATGTGTGGGTTGATGGTGTATGTGAAGTGTGCTTTTGTGCGGTGGTTGTGAGTGGGTGTGCTCCGCAGGCCTTGGTTGTATGAGTTGGTGGTGTATGTAAGGTGTGCTTTTGTGTTTGGGTGTGTGGGTTAGTGGTGTTTGTGAGGAGTGCTTCTGTGCGGCGGTTGTGAGTGGTGTTTATGGTGTTGTGGGTGTGTTCTGCAAGCCTTGGGTGTGTGGGTTGGTGGTGTTTGTGAGGTGTGCTTATGTGGGGTGGCTAAGAATGGTGTTTATGGTGTTGTGGGTGTGCTCTGTAGGCCTTGGATGTGTGGGTGTATGTGAGGTGTGCTTTTGTGGGTGGTTGTGAGTGATGTTTATGGCGTTGTGGGTGTGCTCTGCAGGCCTTGAGTGTGTGGGTTGGTTGTGGATGTGAGGTGTGCTTCTGTGTGGTGGGTGCAATAACAGTTTATGGTGTTCATGTGCATGTGGCTATGAGTGGTGTTTATGTGAATTTGGCTGTGAGTGGTGTTCATGTGAATGTGTGTGCTTTCTGCAAGCTTTTCTACTGGATTTTTTTGTTTATTTATTAGACATTATGTAATGTTATTTAATTCAAATTTTTTCTTTCTCATTCTATAATGGCATAACATATTGACTTTTTTATATGTTATGAATGGTTTTTAGTGGTTCTGACATATCTGATCTGCAGTCATTACAGTTTTGTTATAAACAACACAACATCTACGTGTCAAATTGATCATTTATTAAAAAAAAAGTTATAAATCAGTTGTTTTCCAAACGCACAAACTAAACAGAAAAATAGCTTATCCAGAACTGGGGCGGAATGATCATTTATGCAGAATCAGTTGTTTTTCAAACACACAAACCAAACAGTCAGTCAACTTATCAGAATAAGCTGTTGATCAACATATTACAGGATGCGTTGCTTATCTGGATAAGATGGGTAAGCTGCAGTTGCCCCAAACAGACCCTTAATCATATTAAATGTATGATGATATCATGATTAATCTAACATAATTTGATATTATCTACTAATAATGACCAATAAATTTGAACTTATCCCATCACAAGGAATAAACATGTGGCTCCACCGACATACCACCTATCATTGATAGGCCAATCAATTGCAGAGGGAAGGAATCTAACACTTAAGCTGCACTTTTATATAAGGCAGATTATATAACATATGATAAATTTGCTTAGTTTTTTTAGTTCAAGCTTTAATAGTAACAATACTTGCGAAGAATAAGTGAGATGTGTAAGAATATCATCTTGATATTTGAGTATGATGGTGAGCTAAGAGTCGCTGAAGATTTCACACCTACCTATATCAGTAGGAAAAGTAAGATTATAGAAATACCTATGTACACCAATCTAGATAATTTAAGTAATAAATTCTTCAGCATTTAAACTTTGATGCTAGTAACTATGATGTTTATTATGTTTGTTGTATTCCAAATAGTAGTAGATTTATGGCTACATATGTCACTGATGATGATTCATGTGAAGCAATTTCATCATAAGCATATGTAGACACTCTAGCATTGTATGGTGAAATTGAGCAAATTCAAGAAAATATGTTTGGTGATGAGAGTACACTAGAAATCATGTTGAACCACAAATATTATGCCAATCATGTGTCCATAGAGCCTAGTTGTGGCATATATATATATATATATATATATATATATATATATATATATATATATATATATATATATATATATATATATATATATATATATATATAT
>NEWO01000008.1:3220683-3232490 GCA_003013225.1 Phalaenopsis aphrodite
ACATGGAGTGATTTAAAGTTGAATTGCATTCACAAATATCAGATAACAGAATATTAATTTAATTTAAAATAATTAAGTTCAAAATCAAACATTTTTATTCATAAAATTATAAAAAATTTTGAGTGAAATTTATATACTTTGATTTTGACAAGTTTTTGATAAATTTTTTTATCAGCATTTATTTAAATTCTTATAATTATACATGTTTCCATTTATGCCCAACTCTAAACTTGAATATGGCTTGAATTGCCATATTATACGAATTTATAAGTGTTTAGTGTTACCATATTCGTTGTAATATCATATGTGACATGAAAAATTTGCGCATCATAATTATAAAAATTGAAATTTAGGGTCTGTTTGGGGCAGCTGCAACTTATTGAATAATATGTTGATAAGCTGATTAAAAATAATCTGCTGATAAGCTAGATACGGTGGCTATTACAATTTTTATTTTTTTAAAAAAAAGCCAAACCGCAGCAAGAAAGCTCCAACCGCACCTAGATATGTGCGGTGTGAAAACACTGTTTTCAATGGTCTTAAAATGCAGTTTACCCAAACAAACGGGGTGCATTTTTAAAACGCCACCGCGTCAAATAAGCTGCCTCAAACGGCCCTTAATGTTAAATATGTAAATATACAGGAGTTACATGGTAAAAACATAAGGACAAATATGAAAATGAAAAAGATAAGTTGACATTCCTAATTATTATAAAAGGTTGACGATGCAAATCAGAATTGTTTTCTTTAACTAAAGACAAGATATGGTAAATAAAAAACACTAAACAAGTTGTCATCGTTGTCCAAAAAAAAAAAGCTCTGAAAAGAACATTTTCATCATTATAAACTTATCACAATTTGCATAACAAAGATTACACGCCAAATAAATGAACAAAGACCAAGCTTCTGGTGCAGGTGGGACTAAAGTAGAAAGAAAACATGATATTTCTTTTTCTAGACGATGCAAATCAAATCCCAGACTAGAGGAGACTTACAACTGACAAATACATACCCGACCAACTCATCTGAGTACCTTTAATGTGCCTACAACTACTTCTAATGTGCCTAACAATTTGAGTATCACCTTCTTAAGGCAGCTGTGCTAGAGGTGATTCGAACCCTCGATCTGAGGGGTCTCATACCGTGGATGCCAACCAACAGGTCGGGACATGCATGCTATTGGACAAGATAGACACATGTAACATTTGAATAGCTCAAAACAAGACTTTGGCTTACACAAACTTGAGGAAGAGAAATTTCAAATGATAATTAGACCACTTGAGCAAGCAAATTGCTATGTAAATGGACAATAAGTCGCTCATCTTATTATTTAAGAACTTTGAATATCATATCTTACTTTGGGCATCAAAGAGAAAAATCTTTTGTTTGACTTTGTAATTAAGGATTTGCTTAATCAGTTTAAATTTGACTCATTGTCAGTCTGAAATATCCATTGTCATGCCATCAACATACCAACTCTTGAAAATCATGTCCACCTTGTGAAAATGAAGACTTGCATTGTCATAAATGCTTGTAATGGTAATCTAGAACAGATTTTTGAATAAATTTAACTGTTGGAATTGCACAAATCTATTGAAAGTTGGGGAGAAAAGGAGATTTTATCAAAAGTCAAGGTTTGATTAACAAATTATTTAATTTGGACATTAAGGATTGTGTTCAGTTTCATTGTAGGTGGCTGAAGCTTTCATGAAATTCATATCAAATGTAATTGTCAACCTTAGAGGAAGTTCTTCATCCTATTTGAACATTTTTTTGATTTAATTTGATTATTTAGTTATTTCTGGAATATGATTGTAGATGGTTCCTTGTCTAGCAGCGACAAGCTCCGCGAAGGGCGTCGAGTAAACTATCCTAGAGTCGAGTGTGGTGATCCGACCAAGCTACGTCTTAAGAACTGACGCCCCTTTGAGCTGGAAGTTTTAGCCTTGCGACTGCCATTACTTGGTCTTCCCCTGGAATACTCAGGCGGTCTTCTCCAACCTCGGCTTGAAGCAAGGTGCCATCAACAGAGTGTTGGTTCACTGCAACATTGGCAACCACATATGCACCCGTCGCTGCCAAAGGAGAGTCGATGATAATCGTTTCAGTGATCGAATCATCTCATTAAAAATAAAATAAAGCAAGATTCATAAAAAATAAATTCAGCCAACAAGAATCATCCGTACCCCAGTTCCTTTCCTACTCCGAAGAAGCAAAAAAGAATCCTTCCTCATCGATCGTCCGCCCTTCGACAGATAGAGGAAGGTTGGTGACACCGTGCACACCAGGGGACATAAAGGAACCAAGAGCCTCATAACAGTTTGCTCTACTGATAGAGCTACAGTACGAACCAAAGCCAACAAACCAACCAACTATTCTTGTTGAAGACCACCCCCTTCCTCATTGTATTGATTTTCAATTTATGAAAATCCATACCAATTATTTTTTAAAATTTTATTTTATTGATGTTATTATTTATAGTAAATATAAGATTTTAAGCTACCAAAATTAAACCAATTTAGGGATTAATGGCACAATTTCAAAGAAAAATGTCAAGCCAGTTTATTCTGTTTCTTTTTTTTTCATTATTTTATTACATATTAATCATAATTTTACAAAATTAAATAGTTTTACTAATAATTACTATATTATAAGATTCTAAATTATATAAATAAATTAAATTTTTTTATTTTTTTTTTAAATTCATGTTGAATGTGATTTTTTTTTGGTATAATCCAAGAATCAAATATGTATATAAAAAATGTGTTAGCGCTGGTCCTGAGAAGATCAACGGTCTGGAAGAAAAAGATATGACGACAACATAAGATTATGAGAACCACTTTTTCGATCGAGTGAAGTTGCTCGAACCAAAGCCAGTAAGGCCAAACAAGACCGAACCACGAGACATACTAAAAACAACCGAAGGATATAAGAACGAGCCGATCCAAAAAAGATCTTTTTCCTTAGCATCTCCAACCACCTCAAATGCATCAAGAGACCACTCATCATGGGTCAAAGATCGACAACCGAACCATATCAGCTGACCGACTCGTACTGACCAAATTACTCCGTCTACCAAGCTGATCCCATCCATCCAAGCGAATCCTAACAAACTAAGACAGACCAAATTGAGCTTAGTCAACCGACCTAAAGAACAATAAGATCATAAATTCATACACGTAAAACATCAAGAATGACTTATACAACCCTCCTTAAAGCAGTGATAAAAATATAATATCATCACATCATACAATCTTTTCAATAAATAAAATGATCATTTTATGAATACCACACAATTTATACGACATGTCATGAAAAATACATAAATCAGGATTTTAATTTAAAAAAAAAATGAAACCAATCTGACGGCGTTGCAGCGAGGAAACGGCTTTTGTAACGGCCGTACGCTCGGTGGCGTTACAAAATGCCTCCAGTTTCCGTCCACGCAATCGGCGGCGGCGGGTGTGACACGTCGTTAAGCTCTGAATCACTTCAGCACGTCATCCAATAATCTCCGCCGCATGCTGTCCAATCATTTCAAAGCTGAATCCACTGGCCCGCTCTCTCCGCCATCTGTTTTCCATGACGTCCGTCACCCGTCCAATACTGTAAGATTTGTGCAGAGAATGGAGGGGAGATTTATGCTTCGACAGTCATTGTACCTGATTTCATCAGCCTTTTAAAATAGCACTCAATTTTCTAATTTGAAAATAATAATCCCTGCATTTTCTAATTTGAAAGAAAAAATATTACATCCAGACTCCAGATGTGCGGACAATGATCAGTATGCAGCGATGAGGTAGAGGTCTGATTCCCGCTCTCTGCTGGTGCATCTGGGCAGTTGTCCGCACGTTCGGACATCTGGCTGTAACAATTTTTTCATGCATTAAAACAAAAAGAAATTGGATTGAGGTACATTGACTAAAACTGGAATCAAATTAGTCGTACAAAAGTTGAAAGAGTGTAACATCTGTAAAAATCAGCATTAGAATGCTAATCCGCTTGGTTCGTTCAAGCATTGCTAAAATAAATAAATAATTAAATAAATAAAATTTTATGCAGTATTCTTAACCTTATATATTTGTAGTTGGTGTTACATCAATGCATGTCTTCTTCTAACTTCACTACGAACATCTTCAATCAATTTTTCTGTAACTTGGGCAGGGTCTCTCATTGGTCTATTTTTATGTCTTAAACATACATACACAAAATTATAAGCCATGAAAAACATGTGATAATGATTTGAATTAAAGAGCCACAACCTTTTACAAACATCATATGGATAGTAATGAAACAACCATTTGAGAATATAAGCATAGCAATTTAATATGAGGTTCTTTTTTCCTTTTATCAATGTTTAGTAGAAAACTATGTAAGTTACATCTCACTTTAAATTTGAAGACCCAAAATGGATCAATATTCACATTTATTTTGATTTAAATTTAGTCCTTTTGTTATAATTCCTCATTTTATTTATATATTAATCATTGGACTATATTTTTTAATGTGTGGAAGGTTTGCATGGACTTGGCACTAGGCACTCTTAAGAGTGACTTATATAAACTTAATGAAATTAGGCATAGCTCACACAGACACACACACACACACACATATATAAGAAAATCGGTATTTGACAGAGTCCCTTCCCATGTTCTTTTTGGTCCTATGATGAGAGTCTGCATCATGTGTCTAAAATTCGAGAACCAGTGACCTGAGGGGACTTATAATGAACCCCGCCAACCAACAGGCCACAACTTGTGGCTTATCTAATCTTCTTGAGAGTATATATTCTCCTAAACTTGTCCCCAAAACTCAGTTTTCTTTTTCACGAAACATTAAATTACATAAATAGCTCATTTTCTTAACTCTCACACAACGAATGTGCTATGTCTTGAATGCAGTAAGGCCAAGTGTGAGGTCTCATTTGATTGAATACTTATAGAAAACATATTATTTTTATAAAGTCTAGTTTATTACAATTTCGTATTTAGTTGGTTGTAGTTGTTAGAACAAGTGTAAATAATATTATCTTTCTTTAATGATATATTTTCTTAAGACCTTCAATAATGCTTGAAGTAGGAAAATTTCTCTCAAAACTAATGACTTTACTGGATTACATTATTTGATTAGACATTAAATACTAAGAAAATTTACGTATGCACCACATAACTATTATGGATTTATATATCTAACACCTAAAATTTGATATTTACATGTATTACTCATAGGTGTTATACTTGTAACCTCCCAAAAGAGCGTTTAAGGGTGGTGGACAGCCCAAGACTTAAATACTGATTTTCAGCCCTACACCTAGCAGATGTGGAACTTTTTGTCCGTATCATTCTCCTTCACTCAATCACGTGACGCCCTCGCACAGATCGGCTCCACCGAGGGTCCCACTGGACCACAGAGAGTCCACACAGCTAACAGACAGTAATCTGCTCTGATACCATGTTAACAATTGCAAAGGAGAAGGAGAAAGAAAAAGTTGCCAGGGTTTCAAGTGAATCAACCAAAGATCAACTTTCAAGAGTAAAAGATACATATATATATATATATATATATATATATATATATATATATATATATATATATATAGTAAAATAGTTATTATATATATTAAACGACTAAATGTGACATATATTCATGGAGACTAAAGTCTGAACAAGCAGTTTACCTGTGTTCTAACTGTTGATCAACATGGGTTGACATCTTATTTCCGTTTCATCAGCGGCGAAGAAAAAAATGCAGTATTTAATCATTTTGATTATGTTCAATTTAATTGACTAAGTTTAATTAGTGGTTAAACCTAACTTCTTAAACGCCATCACAAGTCTAGCTTTAGTTTTTAGTTGCTTTCAGTAGGACTGCGATGGATTTTACAAATAAATTATTCTGTTGAATGTTTGAAAAGATCGAAGACCTCGCCTCCCTGCGGTACACGAAAAATTACCGATCAGGACCATCAAAAATTTTAGAATGGTCTCCACTCTAACAAAAAAGATGTATTTCAGTGGTCCAGATTGGACACTGCATGCAAATTTACGTGCGGTATCCGTACGGAATAAGCACTTGTGGTAGATAGCTTATGTCGTGTGCCACAAGAAATTGGTCGAAGCAATTGCCAAGCCCAACTTCCACCTCTACCATCTTTCTCATTGATAGAAAGCCCTAATTTTCAAGATTTCGTATTTCGTTCTTAGGGTTCATTTAAACGCAATATCTAAAAAGGTTGTGGTAAAAATTTAATTTTGATAAGCTCATTTGCCAAAGTCAAGGGTGAAGAAGAGGTTGATGGTAGAAAAGTCAATTTTGGTCACTAAAATAGAAAAAAAAGGAATGAATTTAATGCATGGATTTACATCTAAAGTTCAATAGTTTTAATATTGAAAAGGAACTAATTCTTAATTGGTAGGAAGCATGTGTATTTGTGTTGGCATCCTTGTTGACCCAATTTTGAAGCATTTTAATGCCTTGGAAAGGATTTTTTTGAAGGTTCAAGTTAGCCATGAAGTTCTAGTTTTTCCTTAATTTTTTTAAGGAAGAATAATAACAATTATATGATATAGTTGACATTGTTGTATTATATATGCAATGTAATGCAAATGTCTTGTTTTTTTTTTCTTTGCTATAATAATATGTGCATGCTTTCATGAGCTTTTGTTGTCACTCTTTCTCTTGTTAAATTGGATTATTATGCTTGTGTTTGTTATCAATCTTATTCCTAAATGTGTATATAAAGTGACATTCTACTTGAGATGAGTTATAAGCTCTTTATCAATGACATGATGAAAGTTCTTTAGCTCTTATTTATCAAAAAAAATGTTTGAAGTTTCAAAGTAACATGGTAACATGAAGTGCAATAAGTTGAAATTGTCTATTTTTTTTTCATTTTACAAATATATATTATGGAATTTTGATGGTTCTTTCTTTATATTAAATGCCATTATTTTTATATTGAACAATTTGTAAGTTTTTTCGTTGGGAAATATTATTCTCTCTGTAAATAACTTTAGATTTCTACCAAAAATCATTTTTTATTTTAGCTCTCTTTATATTCCATAGTGTTTTTTTTTTTTTATATCAAGAACTCACTTTCTTATTTCTATTCATGCTTGACTCTTTTCCTTACAATAATTAGTGCATTACTATAATTTGTTAAGAGATTTCAAATGTCTATGTTCTTTAATCTATCTAGGGTGTCAACTCATTGGGTAAGTGTCCTTATATTTTTTGATAACTCATGTCCTGTTTGAGATTCAATAAAGGATCAATTCATTAAGTTGTTGTGCAATAAAATTTAATGTTATGAGGACTTGTTCAAGCTTGACCTCTGTCTCTCTCAATTCTAAGAACTAGTAAAGATTTTAAATTCATATGGCATCACTCTCCCAAAAATTCTATCAAAATCAGTACAATTTTAGACTCTTTCATCTCTTACTTGCATGAGATAAATCTCCAGTGGTGCATCAACCACTTCAATAATCTTTTCAAGATTAAGGGTGTTAAGGATGGGTGCATCTCATTCTAATAAAATTACATAAGGATATTTGAACTTAGGAATAAGATAAATAATTGATAGAAGAAGTTAAGTTATGATGTTTTTTTAGTCTAACTGATCAAGACAAAGTTGATGAAGATACAAAATTCACCTTGATTAAGTTTTATGAGGTCATGCAAACCATTTAGTGCGAAAAATTGGCTTTTGATACTTGGACTTAAAAGTTTTGGAAAAAATATATGAAGCATTTATTACATGAATATAAACAATGTTACCTACTTATATCCATTGTGTACATTTTCTTAGACAATTATAGACATATTTCATTTTTAAATAGATCTCAATGCATACTAGAATATCCAAAAGCATTGAAGCCCTCATAGGAAATGGACATCACAATGGTGGGAAGATACTCAAAGGTGAAACATCTAAACTTTTTTGGCCATTAATGATGAGGCAAGAAAGTTTAATTGCTTTTTAGAGGGATCCTTGTCTACCTTGCCTCAAGATTTTAAAGTAGATGTGTTAAAAGAGAATGTGTTCCACTATTTAGTTGCATTCCAAGCCACTCTACCAAAATATTTGTTAGTGTTGGGGATTTATTTTTCTAGTATATTCCAATCTACATGGCTATCGTGAAATTGGTAAGGAAATGTTCTTTTTGATGAGCTAGAATAATGATAAATAAGTAGTTCGTGTCAAAATTAAGATGGACCAAAATAAACTTGGTAGAAATAATTAGTAAGGGAAAAAGGTAGCTAAGTCTTCTTATAATATAGGCTAAGTCGCCCTAATGGCCATATATTAAAGGAATTGAATTTAATGTAAGCATAAATATGTTCAAAAATAGCAAGATCATTAATCTTGGTTGACCTAAGAAAGGGATGTCTGGTTATGCTGTCAATCCTATTATTTTTCTTGAGTTAGTATAGGTAGAAATCTATACCCACTTTTTTTATCTAATCTCTACTTTTCCATTATGAAGTCCACTATGAACTACTAATAGCATACATGTAATCCAAAAAGTAGCTATAATTACCAACATAAAAAAATAAATGATTTGTCTCTAAGTAAAATTGAAAAGTTCAAATTTTTTATTTCCAATAAAGAGACGCTGTAGCCATGGTGACTACACTATTGGGAACAAGGCTATAAGAAGCCAAATTAACAAATATTATTTTTAGTAAGATGAGTAATGAGTAGAAAAAGAGGAAAGACACCATTTTTCTTTGGAAATTTTTTTTTTAACTCTTTAGCTAAAATGCCTTGGTATTTATCACATCAAAACTAAACGAAGAAAGTTGATTAAAAAATAACTACTATTTCATGTAAATTAATATTTGGAGATAGAATATTTTCCCAACTGTGGTGGGAAGCGTTCTTATTGATGCATATCTTATTCTTCATTTTTTGTGTTTCTTAAATAATTTTATTGTTTGGAATAAAAAATTTTCACTTTTATCATCTTTTTTTCTTATTTTTCTATTAAGTATTATTGACTACACAGTTGTGAATACCCACCTTGCTTCGAACCCCTAGACTAGGTTTGTGTTTTCTTGGGCCTCATCAAGGGAAGCCCAAGCCCTCAACCCTTAGTTGAGCTAGTTTAGGGTTTTGACCTGGTGATATGCCCAAGTTGACCCCCATGAGTAAGACATGCCCTTGGTCACCCAAATAAAGCTTGAACCCTAAGAACCTTCCTATATACCCTAGGGACAACTTTAACCATGAAATTTACCTCAGGAGAGGGGCCTATCTAAATGAATCCTTAGCCTCACCAAAGGTCTCCCTAACTCCAAACCTTAAAAATCAAACCTAAACCAGCATACCCTTTTGACCCCAAAATTTAGTGACACTATGTGATGGTTAGAACCAATTGGGCCTAGCCCAATTTTAGTCAAATCCTAACCATTTGACCACATTCTCATCCAATTGAACCTCACCTCAACATGGTCTTAGTATCACACCATCTAGTGAACTCAATTGACACCATGAGGTCAACCCCCATAATTCACATAATTAATTAATTAATTAATTAGGAGGATTATTAAAATATGTTAGGGCCTAAATTTTGGGCTAGATCCAACCCATTAGCCTAAGCACAAAACCCTAAAATCCAACCCAAAGCACATAGCCCATGAAGCCCATAACCCATTCTTATTAGGTTACCTATGACACAAACCAACCCACCATGCCATGTAGGTGACACTACAGGATAGTATGAGTCAAGTTCAAGCAGTAGAGGAAAAATCCACACACTCACCATGGGGAAGGCCACATGGAACCTTGGTCATGGACCCTTTGACCAAGCCACGGGGAGTCAAACCAAGCCTTGGGGAGCCGGCAACCACCAAAGGACCTCAAAATCAGCATAAGCTCCCTCCCATGCCTCCTTCCTCACCATTGGGCACCATCTTGGCCAAGGCATCGAGAATTGCAAAAGCTCCTCCCCACAACCCAAAAACTTCTAAACATTCTCTACGGATCCAATGTAGAGGTGCCTAAGTGTCTTCATGCCATGCCAAACTGCCACCACCTCTCCCATGGCTATAAAAGAACCCGGGAACCCTAAGTGTACATTGAGCTCTCTAAGACACCCTAAAACACTCTTGCTTCCAATAGCAAAAGTCTTCCCCATGACCTAGGCGGTTGATTTCCACTATTTTTGGCCACCCCAACTACTACATTTTTTGACCTCGATATAAACTTCTCAAAAACTCAAATTCAACCCTCCCAAAAGCTTTTCCAAGCATAAAGACAATCTACCCAATCAAAATTGAGGCTTCCCGACCCTCCAACCTATTCTAACACCAACATGAGCCACCATGTGGTCTAGCTCAACTAGGACCAATTTCAGCTCAAATTGAAGCAAAAAGGACGTTCATGACATCAAGGCAAAGCTCTCTATCAAGCTTAATCGAGGCCACACCTCTTGGGGAAAGGCATGTATTAAAATCCCTAAATTTAGCCTCAAACTTGGTTTTTAATGAAAGAAATGAACAATGCATGTTCATTGAACCGTATATATATATATATATATATATATATATATATATATATATATATATATATATATATATATATATATATATATATATATATATANTATATATGTTCGTGTAACTTAGATGAAGCAATTGGAACAAACCCTGAGCAATTTAGTTGAGAATCGATAGAGATCTTATAGTTTGATAACTGACGATTCTTGGCCTCCCATGGGGACAATGAATCAATGGTGTCCATTGCCGTGTATTAAAAATTGGCAGTGCATATTAAATCGAATCACTAGACCACGGGGAGGGGAGCACTGGATCACGGGACAGCGTGGAAACCACATGGAAAGAGCACCCAATCACAAAGAGTAGCACTGACATTCGACGACTCCTAGGTTCAAGTTAGCGCTGACGTGGTTAAGTAGATAGTTTGGGATTTTCAAATTATATAAATCCAAAAAATAGTAAAAATTTAAAAATTCATAACTGAAAATAAGAAATCACAAAAATAAAATAAAAATACTTCTGAAAACAATGAACAAAGGGGAAAATAATTAAAAAAAGTTATAAATAATTAAATTATAAATAATTTTTAATTAATTAAATACTCGAAAGACTATTTTACTTATTAAAATATAAAACTAAATCCAAAAATATGAAAAATTTAGGGATCATTCCCTCCACCTTCGGGAACACTTCCTAACTTTTCCAAGATTAGGGGACTTTCCTAACATTAAAATAACCAATTTCTTACCAAATTTATAATTCTTTTAAAAAATAATTATAAAAAATTCGAAAATAGAAAATTAAAAAAAGATGCTTAGCAGGGAAATTTAGGGAAGTAAAATTAGTCCTTAAAATAAAGATTTCCACCCTTGAAATTTCTAATAAAAATGGAAATC
This sequence comes from Phalaenopsis aphrodite, assembly GCA_003013225.1. NCBI lineage: Eukaryota > Viridiplantae > Streptophyta > Magnoliopsida > Asparagales > Orchidaceae > Phalaenopsis > Phalaenopsis aphrodite. Next base: position 3,232,080 of record NEWO01000008.1, read on the forward strand.
TAAAGGTAAAAATGTAAAAATTAAAATTTTAAACTTTAGCCCAAATTGTTCCCAAACTGAATTTAAAATTTGAAGCCTCCTTGGGGTCGTGATCTTAAGGGATTAACAATACGGTTACCTCTCTAACCATGAAGTTGTCCTTAATGACTTAGGGCTACCCCAATTTAAGCTTAAATTTGGCTTAGGCTAAATCTAGCCTAAATCTAAGATAAATAGGCTCACAATTGGATCTAATCCAATTTTCCAGAGTCCTAATCAAAATATACCTAATCTTTTAGGTCTAACCCATATTAAACCCAAATATCAACCAACAATTTAGGTCTAACCTACATATGACCTAACCCCTAAACCTGTTAGGTCTAACCCACATTATACCTAAACCCTATCTTAACATCTTGAAGACTAACCTAC
>NEWO01000008.1:3242012-3253749 GCA_003013225.1 Phalaenopsis aphrodite
TTCTAGTTTTCTAAGACTAGTCAATAGGAAAGTCATATGGCTAGACCTAGGCTACTAAAGAAGTTTCTAGACCTCAACCAAAAGTGAGGTCAACAGTAAGCATAAAGAGAAGCATATAAGGAAAAGGGGCAAAAGACCCAAGATTAATATTTCAAGTAGAATTGGATAAATATCCATTCTAAATGAACTGTGGATCAATAAAATTCTCATTTTGGGTTCTTATGGGTTGGTTTTAGCTAGAATATTGTGAGAATATTGTGTACCCTAACTCCAAACCAACACTCAGGGTCAATCCTAAGGCCAAGTAATCCTATAAAAACTCCTCTTGAGTTCTCTCATAATGATCTCACCTACTAAGTGCTAGAGGTTAAAATCAATATGTGGAACTCCAAGTTAAGCAAAGAGAAGAATTTTGAATTTCTAATGGTGAGGATACCTTTTCTGGTTTTCTAAGACTAGTCAATAGGAAAGTCTTATGGCTAGACCTAAGCTACTAAAGAAATTTTCTAGACCTCAATCAAAAGTGAGGTCAACAAAAACATACAAATATAAGAAATTACATGTAGATATAAAAATACATAAAGAATAATTTGGTGTGCATGTAAATCCCAAAAGTTCTACAATAAAATAAGTAGTTTGAATATTCTGTTGAAACAATGTAAACCTTAGTGAATGCAGAAAAAATTTCAAAAAAATAAATAAATATGACATCAAATGCATTCATAATTATTTTATTAAATTTTATACTGAAAACAAATCATAAAATTGAAATGTCAGAACCAGAACCAATGATTAGTGCAAAATATTTGTTCAAAACAATGAATTTAAATCACATATCTCCCCATTTAAGACTCAACATTAAGAAAATAAACATGAATGTCATGTCAGAAGACAGATGGACAGACATGTCTTTATCCTGCTCAGCTGCTGTTCTTCATATTCAGGGAATCTTGGATCGGTAACATCAAACCATTAAGGTGGTGAGCTGTACAGCCATTCAGATAGGCAAAACTCACAGGCTCTAAATTCTCCCTATTTGGAAAACGGGAATAAATAAATAAACAAGGCAGCAAAAATAGAATCAGAAGGGTCTCCCTGAACAAAGAATCATCACAACCTCCAATCTTTGGGAAAAAATTTGCGTACATAAGACGTACGCAGAGCTGCATACGTCTGTAACCTTCAAACAGGTTATAGGAAAGATTCCAGAAAGTTATAACCGCATTATACCCCCTGTAACCTCCCTGTAACCTACCTGTAACTTCGAGTAAGTTCCGCGCTTTTGTTTTCATATATAGGTAGGTTACAGGTAAGTTACAGGGAAGTTACAAGAGGTATAACGCGGTTATAATCTCCTAGAATCCTCCCTATAACCTGTTTGAATGTTACAGACGTACGCAGCTCTGCGTACGTCTTATGTATGCAAATTTTTCCCCAATCTTAGGGTCTATTTAGGATCGTTCATACTTTTCAGGATAAACTGTTTATCTTAAAATGCCGCCCGAACTAAGTTTTCTATTAAGCGGGCAAAACACGTTATTCAAACGGTACCACGACGTTTTTAAAAATGCCGTCGCACTTATAAACTGTCCCAAACGAGCACTTAATTCTTCTTGTGTTACTCAACGCCGTTATATGTTTATATCTATCATTTAATTGTGTTTGTCTTGTATGAATCATGGAGCAGGCATTCTCCTTGGCTAAAATTCAGGGCAATAAATTAATCTATATTAACTGCATGAAAAGGGGAAAAATACAGAATAACTATTCGTCCTCTCTCGCTGCACTGTAACTCTGATTGGCCAATCAATGGGCTGACATTTATTTATGAAAACAATAAGAGCTAAATAAGTATACGATGGTGCTGATCATGAAAGCTCTAAATATGTTAAATTAAACATGCATAATTGACAATCAAATAGATTTATGATATAACACAAAGTTCATAAAATTGAAACAAATGGCAGAATAATGATTATTTTATGTCCAATTCTTCGAGCCGTGCTTTATCTTTTAACCTGTTGGTACTCATCTGGGTTCTTGCTAAGGTGTTTTTGATGTACATGTTTTACGTTTATGATGCTCTTAATTCTTGAAAACGATGGTTGCAATGAGAATAAGAGAATTAAATGCAAAAAGTATATTCAATTATTTTGTAATTGAACGTTAATAATTACACTCTTTGGATTTTTGTGCCTGTGATTCTTATAAATAGGGTGTGATTGACTCTTCCGCTATCCACTTGTTCTTGCATTTCCATGCATTTGATCGTTCGACACATATTCATGTCGAGTGATAAGAAACCTTCGGGCGCTATGTCGAATGACAATATGATGAGAAGGGTTTTCGTCATTCTCATACCCTGAGGCAAAAAAGAAACCTCTAAGTGAGAAAAAAGCTGAGGGGGAAAAGAGAACGGAAGGAGGAAGTTGACCCACGGGCAAGAATCAGACAAAACAACATGTTTACTAGAAACAGAGGGTGGAAGAACCGGATGATAAAATGGATTGTCTGTCTCACTTCATGACCTCTGCCAAAACAAAGAAAGGGTGGAAGGAAGCATGTTAGGTAGTCCAATTGTCAGTAAAATGACTCCAGTAATCGATGTGACTCGTAGTCAGCCGGTCGGTCCTCTCACCCCAAAAGTCGCTAGGGCCCCTATGTTTGAGGCGTGGGAAGTTGTTGGAACTTCGTTGTCGGCTAATGGTCAGAAAATAATGAGTGCTCCACGGCCACCCTATGAGAGCAGTTCATTGCTTTGATAGTTTGAGATGAATCAGCTCATTGGTACAAGGAGAGAAGATCTTTTTGGTTAACGATTTTGCTGTATTTACTAACATTGTTTTCTAATGCACACAAGGTGGTGGAGATTGTTAACTCTCCTTTTTAGGTTGATGGCTAGCCCCACCCCCCTTAGGGCCATTGGAAAGGACACCGACGTTGATGAAGAGTGAGGGGAAGGTAGTCGATCGCCCAACCAGCTCTCATAGAATCAACAAGAAGGAGACCAACATACGACAAAAAACCTCCAAGTCACTAGACTGTCACTTGGACAAAATGGAGGAATGCTTTGTCCATGCAGCCAAGATGCAATGTGAGGAGGTGATGAAGAAGCTCTGGGTGAAGATGTTAGCCCATAGGTGGGAGCACACAGAGGAGCTAGCAATTCTTCCATTGTAGCTGGCATTCATTCAAGATACCTACTTGATACTTTGGTTACAAAGTGAAGTGGATAGTTCGGTCATTGTCTAGTCTAGCTAACTGGTCACTTGTACTAATGCAGCTGAGTCGGCTTTTTTTAATACAAGGTCCCTTAGGGCGAACATCTTCTCTTGAATGTGCTTATTGTAGTTGTGGCTTGTCCTCCTTTTGACTTCCTATGGTCAAAAAATTGAGTTTCTCTTTTTTTTTTCTACTATATCAAGTGCTAACAATAACCTTCATCGTTCACCTCTTATCGGTCGATCAGATTTTCTTTATTGAATATTGAGGTTGTCATGACTCTCTTGCTATGGTTAATATATTTGGCTAGTAGCATCACTTCCATTCCATGCAACAACACAAATGAAGTTTACTTGTTAATGTCAAAGGAGTCATTCAAACCGACCAGATAACTGATGGAAGGATCTCGGCCTAATTTACCTTTGATCCCTTAACTTTTTCCTTAGCAGATTCAAATCAATTTTTCTTATCAATATATGCTTGCTTTTTGGTTCGAACATTATCTACAAACACAAACTTTGGGTTGATTCTCTGAATTTGGTAAAAGTCCTCAGCAAACTGGGTCTAGTTGTTTGTGATGATGATTAGAGGTAGTCCATATCGACAGATAAGATCTTTCCATATGAAGTTTATGACATGTTCCATGGTAATCAGGGCAAACGCCTTTGCTTTGATCCAATTTGAAAAGAAATATAAGTAGTAAGGGGAAATTTGTGCTGGCCCTTTAATGGTGAAAATGACCTGAGAATTTTGTGCCCCCTTGTGATGACGTGCCAAAGGCTGGTGATCGACTATAGCTTGTGTGTTGGTTTTGACTCATATTTTTCTTGGTTGTTTATGACTTCAAAATCCATTGTAACTGAATGGTATAGGAGTTCTTCGGTCGAACTGCTTAGCATGACCAAGTCCTGCCCTTTTTTGGCTGGAAACTCCATCAATGTGTAAAGTGCAAGTCAAAGATGCTCCTTCATTAGGCTTGCACAGCTCATAGAAATTTGCCAAAAAATATAATATCACTTGTGCCTTTATCAATATTTGTGGTACACAAGAAATATTGAATTTTTTAAGGAATCGATTGAAATGCTCCAACCAAGTAATAAAAAATACAAGTGAATGGTAGGTGATGACACAATCTCTACACATTTTAGGATGCTAAATCCTTATTTATCTGTGAATGACAATAAAGGAATATAGAGTAATACTTGAGAGAGAAAAAAAATAGAGATAAATGCACATTAATAAACAATAATTTGAATTGTTTATTAACCTTTATTGAATAAATAATCCCCTTATTTATATCTGAGGTGGGTACAATATGTATAATTATATATTTGCCCTTATTTTAATAGGTGCATTACATGTATTTTGAGTATTTTATAAATAAAATCTTGTGGTTCGGTTGGGACCACTTGGTCAGATATGCTAAATCGATATTGTCGGTCGATGCTGGACTGATTTTGGGTCAGTAGGATTTGGCTCAATTAGTTTGGTTTCTCCAACCAACTATCATTCTCTGGAAATTGACTTTTGATCATTGGATGAGGAGCCCCAGTCATCAAGACGAGACTAGGATATTGGGCAAAGATAAATCATTGTAGTCTGATAGGTAGTTGTTACCTTGACAAGAGGATTTTTTAGAGTGTTCTAGGATCTAATCTTTATTGATCCTTCGCTTCCCTATAAAATCTAGGGGGCACTCATAAGTTGGTTGAGAGTTCTGAACTTTCCCCTTAGTGTTATTGAAAGAGGTAGGTCGATACCTCTACTCATACCTTAATCTGGATGGATTGCATCTAAGCACCATAAGCACCGATCCAAATGGACCCCTTATTCCTCTATCGACGGACCCTCCCACCCTCCCATACTTTTTGTCTTAGCCCATTTGGATCTTCTCGAGGTTCGGATTCTCTGATGTTTCTGCTCTCAGGGAATCTACTCTCTTCATGGAGCAATTACTTCTTTGAGGGCTATCATCATCTGCTCCTTTAGCTCTTGGATCTGCTGCTGCACAAAATCTCTAGTACATTCCATGTTGGTGTTGTCTTAGTGTTGAGTTTCTTCTCCTTGTGCTACTCCTTTCCTTGTTGTTGGCATGGTCCACGTTCACTGTACCTTTTAAGATGTTGAACCATTAGTTGTCTGTGAATCACAACCAAGGAATATAGTCTAAGACATAAGGAAGAGAAAAAAGCATACATAAATGCACATTAATAAACATTAAATTAAATTTTTTTATCAGCATTTATTGAAGAAATGATCTCCTTATTTATAGTCGAGGAGGGTACAATATGTATAATTACATGTTTGCTCTTATTTTAATGAGTGCATTACAGGGTATTTTGGGTATTTTATAAATATAATCCCGTGGTTCGATAGGGACCACTTGGTTGGCTATGCTGAATTGATATTGTCGGTCGGCACTTGATTGATTTTGGATTGGTAGTATTTGGCTCAATCGGCTTGTTTTCCCTGACTAACTATCTCGCTCCAGCCTTTAACTCTGATCCTTGGATAGGAGCTCCAGTCATCGAGATGCTGCTAGGATATTGGGCAGATGATGAATTACCCTAATCTGATAGGTAGCTCTTACCCCGATGAGAAGATCCTTCAGGATGTTCTTGGATACAATCTTTATTGATACTTGGACTCCCTATAAAATCTAGGAGGACACCTATAAGTTGGTTGGGAATGCCGAATTTTCCCCTTACATTGTGTGATAGCCTTTATTCATTATAGTTAGGAATGTTGAGCATCACCCACTCGGTCTCACACGCACATACATGAATGTTATTCTACATATTATATTCATTGTTTGACTGATATACTATAGTTAATAATGATAATATTATGAAAATAATAAAGAATAACCTTTCAAAATAAATGAAGTTTGTTAAGTTTTTAGGTGTCAAACTAATTTAGTTGATAAAAAAACTTAAAATTTGATATTTTGATTCGAATAAAATCTCAATCAACATAAAATTAATCATATTCTATTATTTGAAAATAATTTTATTTTTGAAGATATTAAATTTGGGTTTCATTCTTTTTAAGGGAAATTTACATGCATATAACACCCAATTCTTATGAATTTACCTATCTTATACTCGATGATTCATTTCTATACACATAGCACTTTACTTATAGATGAAAAGATAGATTTAAGTATTAAAAAGTGATAATGAGTGCTACTTTTTATATCATATTTGTAATAATGAAAGTTTTGATTTGAGATAAGTAAATATAAAAATTTTAGGTAATATGTATGTAAAAGCCCACTCTTTTAAACTATATATATATATATATATATATATATATATATATATATATATATATATATATATATATATATATATATATATATATATATATATATATATATATATATATATAGAAATAAAGTACCATTTATATTTTAAACGTATGCCATTGCAATCTAAAATAGAATACATTAAAAATATAAAAAATTAAATTAAAATCTTAAAGGGTATTTCCGTGATTGGAAAATTTTCCACCTTTGTCTTCTTCTCCAAACCATTCCATAGGAGACGGCTTCCTTCCACAATGGCGCCTGCCCTGTTTTCTACCCTTCCATTCCTATAAATCCTCTCCCTCTCTCTCTCTCTCTCTCTCTCTCTCTCTCTGTCTACCCGTCTGTCCCCCTCTCTCTTTCTTTATATATGCACCCCACCTCACATACTGCAATAAAAATAGTAGTGGAAACCAAAAGAAGCAAGTGTTAGTTGTTATTCTGCTATTCGCGCCATTACAAATAGCAGCAGTTGCAAGAGAAGCTGTACAAGCGAAGAAAAACAGAACTCTCAAAAGTCATTCTCGAAGGGAAGAAAAGCGAAGCACGCAACCGAAGCAAACATAGCATTGAGGATCAGAGATGGTGGCGATGCTTTGGTCTTCTCCATGGAGATGGTTGCTTCAATTTTCCACAGCAGCTCTGTTAATTGCAGTCGTGTTCATAGCAACCACATTTAAGCTTCTCCTCATATTATGGTGGAAGCCAAGAAGGATAGTGCAGCACTTCGCCAAACAGGGCATAAGAGGCCCTCCATACCGATTTTTCGTTGGCAATCTCAGGGAAATGATTGGTTTGATGCTCGAAGCTTCCTCAACTCCAATGTCACCTCAGACCTCACACAACATTCTTCCTAGAGTGCTATCCTTTTACAATCACTGGAAAAAGATCTATGGTATGTTTTATAATCCATCTCTCTGTGATTACTGTTCAAAATAGTTATTTTTCATCCTTCTTCTTATTTTGCTTTTCTTTCTTTCTGGTTGTTCGTTTTTCCCGGTTCTTTGGATGTTAATTTTTTACAATGGGGAGTTGTTTGCAGCAGTTATCTTTAGTTTTCCCTTGTCTCCGTTTTGCTGTTGCCTGATGGGCATGAATTCACTCTGTCTCTAACCTCCAGCCCCACACCTCTTCTTTTTGTCTATTAAATCGACATATGTCTCATATCTAGCTTCAATCCAATATCAATGTCGCTGCCCAGTGACAAGTGATTGATTCTTTTGGTTGATTGGTGATTTGTCTTTCTCTCCCTCTCTCTCTCCTTTTATCTCTTTCTCTATTCAGTTCCATTTAATTCAAAATTTTTCTCTAATCTGATGGATGCTATTCTGTTTTGGTAACTCAAGGCTCCACCTTTCTCCTCTGGTTCGGTCCCACCGCTCGGCTGGCGGTCGCCAACCCTGATCTCATCCGCGAGATTTTCGTCTCTCGAGCCGACTTTTTCGACCGATACGAGTCGCACCCATTAGTACGTAAGCTTGAAGGCGATGGGCTCGTCAGCCTCAGGGGTGAGAAATGGGCGCACCATCGCAAGGTTCTTACACCCACATTCCACATGGAAAATCTCAAAGTAAGCTCCTTTTCTGCTGAATTGGCTACATGCTCTTGTTTCCTTGCTAAAAAAAGATAGCTTTTTAATTCTTCAGTTGTTGATTCCGATGATCGGGAAAACGGTGATAGAGATGGTGGATAAATGGGCCATGATGTCGTCGGCTTCGGTTCGCGGTGAGGTGGAGATTGATGTGGCCGATTGGTTTCAGGGGGTGACGGAGGACGCGATTACTCGCACGGCGTTTGGTCGGAGCTACGATGATGGCAAGGCTGTATTTCGTCTTCAAGCTCAGCAAATGATCGTTGCTGCGGAGGCATTTCGCATGATCCTTGTTCCCGGCTACAGGTAAAAATTACTTTTTTTTTAACCTTTAATTGGGAGTTAGAATAATGAACTTTTTAAATCACAGGTTTCTTCCGACGAAGCAGAACAGGAGCTCGTGGAAGCTAGACATGGAGATTCGTCGGAATCTAGAGCGATTAATCGCAGTGCGGCGTAAAGAGACCGCTTTTACCGTCGAGGAGAAGCAAAAGGATATTCTTGGTCTTATGATCAACGGCGGCGGCAGCGGAGACGCCCAACGGTCGGTAAACCCGGCGACGGTTGCGGCGATATCACTCCGGGACATAGTAGAGGAATGCAAAACATTCTTCTTCGCGGGTAAGCAGACCACAACGAACCTGCTGACGTGGACAACAGTGCTGCTCGGCATGCATCCGGAATGGCAGGAGCGCGCCCGCCAAGAGGTCCTCCAGGTGTGCGGCTCACGTGACATCCCTTCCCGCGACCAGCTCACCAAACTCAAAACGGTATTTTTATCATTAGATGCTGCGTTCGTACGATGCATGATGTGTCAATTGTGTTACTTGAAAAGTATTGGAGTGGCATTAATAAAGTTTTATATCTTAATATCATTCTAATATCATCAAAATCATTTTAATATTATAATATTATAAATCTCATAAATCGACAATGAACTAACTAAATACTGTTGGCAATTTCCACAAGAGTTTTAAGGAGTTATTATGATTATTGGAGACAATCAGAAGCCCACAAAGTTGAATCCTAAATCCCCTAAAATTATTTCCACTGATTCGTGGGATTTAAGATTTACGGGATTTACAATCAAAATCCGTTGAATCTGAACATTGTGCTTAAATTCTACATAAATCCTGTGCTAAATCTCTTGCGAGTAATCTCATCTCAGAATTCATTAAATTTCACTCATTTAAAAATCAAATTTTTATGGTGTTAATGGGAAAACCAACTTGCAGCTGGGCATGATACTGAACGAGACAATGAGGCTGTATCCACCCGCAGTGGCCACAATCCGTCGGGCGAAAACAGACGTGCAGCTGGGCGGAATAAACATCCCACAAGGAACAGAGCTTTTGATCCCAATCATGGCGGTGCATCACGACACCCGTTTGTGGGGTTCAGATGCAGCTCAATTCAACCCCAGCCGTTTCGCACAAGGCGTGGCCCGTGCTGCCGCACATCCATCCGCCTTCATTCCCTTCGGGATGGGAGCCCGGATGTGCATCGGACAGAACCTTGCTCTGCTTGAAGCCAGACTAACGCTGGCTCTCATTCTGCAGCGCTTCGCATTCCGGCCATCTCCAGCATACGTCCACGCACCCACTGTGCTGATGCTGCTATACCCACAGTATGGTGCGCCCATGCTCTTTCGTCCCCTGGGGCTGTCGTGACTGAAGCTGGAATGGAGTTATATATACATGTGATGGCTGTCTTGCTCTGTTCAGAAGGATGCCAAAGGCTGCAATGTACACTGTTTGTTCATCATCTCTGTCTGTTGGTTACACAGTTTTGTACTAACCCCAAAGAAACAACACACTGGAGACAAGATGTTAACTGGTATTATTACTTGCTGTACGTTTTGTTTAATTCTGCTTTGTCGATGATCATCCGGTTGGGACTGGTCTTGCAGCTCTCTGTCAATGATTATTATGGTGGTGCGCAGAATGCATTTTTTTTTTTTTTTTTTTGAATTACTTTGTCTGTATCTCCATTACTTTGAACAATAGACAGGAGGTTTTTAAAATATTCACATCTTTTAATGAATTTGTCACCATAGTTATCACTAGAGCTGCTAGTATTAAAATTATATTCCATGTATTTTGTTTTAGATATATTCAAACGAAAGCCTTTTAGACTCCAATGCAGACCTTCATAATTCAAGTTTTTTTCTCAGTTCGCAGAATATAGATGCGGAGAGGTGCGGATTTGGTGTTATTGGTGTGAATATCACCCCAATAATACTAATAATCTGCACATATTGATACCGCACGTAAAATTTGCTCAACTCATAGAGACAAAATGTGAAATGAATATATCTGTGATAGAGTTGCTGTAGCTCGGTTTGATCACATTAATCTTGTTATAAGAGTTGATGTTTTAGATTCGATCTATGTTAAGAGAGGCAGAGGTGGACCTAAAAGGCTTTATCATTGTATAAAAAATGTTTTAAAATGATTTTAATCTATTTGAATTAAAAAAAAATGAAGCTCGATCGGAGGAATGGAAGAAAAAAAAGACTTTTTGTTAATTATTATTGATGTATCTGGGAGTGTTTGGTTGGGACAGCAGACCCCCACAGCTTGGCGGCCAGCTTGTCCTTTGCTCCTCTCTTATATGATCAACGATCTCTGCACTTCTTTTTGGGGTTCTTTGTCGCGGTCTACTTGTTGTCTTGTTATAAAGATATGGGAACTTGTTTGGGGTCCGCACTGCACATCAAACTGTTAATGTCATGTGAATATGTGATGGAATTATCCTATTATTGTTTGAGATCTTACCCAACTTAGGTTAATTATTAACCATCGTTGTTGGAGCAACAGTGACGAGCGGTTGGGCAGAATATAATTGAAGAAGATTTTAAGGAAGTTGATCTTTTTTAGTCTTTGTATGTGCACGTATAATAATTCTTATACTTTTTACAAGAGACTAATTTTTTGGGTACTAACAGATGACTGGCAAGTATAAGCCATATGTATGAAGTCTTCACATTCTGATTTATTTGGCGGCATTGTGCCACTATATGCCAAGTAGGCCAATGCCTAGTAAATTTGAGATTGGTGTGAGTCCTCGTACTTCCCATCTCAGTATAGCCATTGAACGCTTAATCAAATCTTTACATCTTCACATTTCAATGCCATTCATTTAGCAATACCTTTCACTAATGAAATCCATCCATAAATTTCACCTAATGATAGCTAACCCATTTTGAAACAAATTGCATTTGAGATTGTTGAAAAAAAAATAAACTCTATTGATCTATCCCTTGGGGAGCATGTTAGTTGCTACCAAACAACAGCTTTAATCCAAGCCTATGGTAGCTTAATCTGAAAAGATGTGTAAATTTTACCAGTCATGTCTTAATGGTCTTGGAAATTGAGGCTATTTTGCTATATTGTTTACTAATCGCTCGTTGAAAGATGAGATGGGATTCTTGCTCCAGGGAGAAAATCTTATTGGAAACTGGAGCTGTAATTGTTTCATCAAGTAAAGTGAAGTTTGTTATTTGTTGAATGGAACTATGATAAACTTACAAATAAACACACCACACACACACATACAAAATTGCATCCTCAATATTTTTAAAACTATTATAAATATCATTATTAAATTAAAAATAC
>NEWO01000008.1:3254054-3272704 GCA_003013225.1 Phalaenopsis aphrodite
GGATAACAATGATGTGGAGAAAGGTCAGGTATGTTCCTCTTTTAAGCTAGTGTTTGTTCTCCTCCCAACAAAGTTGCCTACCTTCTTTTCTCTTCTCCTCCTTACTCATCAAGGGCTTGACATTAATCTGGTCTACCTCTGGCTTTTTGTTGGAGGGTGGTGTTGTCCTCCTCGTCTCCTCATCCATGCTCGATCCTCCATCACCCTGATCTCCATAAACGACTTCTAAATAAAGACATTGACATTCATGATCTCTCACCACTTATATATGGATCTCAATTTCTTCTTACCTTAAATCTTTTCCACCATTACTTACAATCTCGCTCCATTGTTAAACACCCTCCTAACACTCTTTCAGCCTTCCACCTCGTCCCCATCTTCTCAAGGAAATACCTTTAATTGAAAATATCTTATTTCTGTCCAAAATAAAAATAAAAAAAACTTATCTCACTCTTTTATTGCTAATGAAGAAGAAGAAGTTTCTTTCACTAAAGAAGAACTATCAAGTACGCAAAAAAAGTGAGATCTCTCCCTTGTAGAATACACAATTGGGAAAAAAGCTTACAATGGTCCTCCACTTGATGTTGTCATGCGACAATCTCTATTTACATACTCTTTCTAGAGATTTCTTCTTGTAGGTTTTCTTGTAAAGAAGACTATGGCACTGTATGGAACGATTTTTGTTTCCTCAAATGTAGGCACTTCAATTCAATAGATGGAAATGGAAGTTCAGACCTGCCAAAGAGGAATAATGTGAATTTTCCCTTTGGATCAAATTTCTAAATATTCCCTTAACTTGTTGGAAAGAACAAGGTCTATCTAAAATTTCCAGCAATATTGGTATTCTCTTAGCTGTCGACAAGTACACTTCCACTAAAATGTGACTTAGTTTTGCATGAGTTTGTGTTCAAATCACCCTATCATCTTCATTACCTAATATTATGCCTATTAATCTTATAGTTTTTACTTAACAACTATGTAAAATAATTAATATAAAATTTTAACCACCAAAATTTTAAATATAACATTTTAAATCACCCAAAATTTATGCTCAAAGCCTTTAGTGGTTGGTAAATGAGGGACATTGTAATGAAAAATATGGTTAAATTGTTCTAATTAAAGTTTGGATAGCTAAAATTTTATGTTAAAAACTTCTTAATTTAAATGGTCTCCAATTCTCCCATAAGGTATTTTATGACTAAAGCCCTCATCTTGTAAACATTATAATTCCTTCAACCAAGATAATTCTACTTGCCTTATTCTCAACCCATCGCCCAACCCACCATCCCCAAGTCACTCAGAGAAGGATTAAAACCCGAACATGCACCAATCACTCCATGAGCCATATGATGAGGGTTGAAGCACCTCAAGCATCCTCAGATCCTTCAAATCTAAACACTATATAGACCTGAAGTGATCTTCCATCCCAATGCATCAGTTTCTACCTCACTCGTCTTTATTGAGGATCTCAACATATACCCCCCACAAACATACAAGAACTCCATTCTAATTTGACCTCCCCACCAAGAGTATCTCCACGCTCTCTCCATTTACTATCACCGCTTCTATCCCTACAACTTTAAACTCCTCTCAAAGCCATTATAACCCCTATTCATAAAAAAAACAATGTGCTCTTGTAATAAATCAAGAGCAATAAAAAGATCATTCAATATTCAAATTATGTTGATTCCCTATGCAACTTTCCAACATTCTATTATGGAAGGTGAGGGACTTTCATACTGAAGGTTGGATTTGAGACTGTAGAAGTGTAATCATGGAACAAAATCTTGCTATTCTTTATTTTCTTGAAATAATAATTAATTAATACCCAATATTTTATTCCTTAATTTTAAAAAATATGACCCTTTTCAATTCTTAAAAAAATATCTGAAATAACATTTTGTGTTGTTTTAATAGTAGAATTTGGATCAAATGAAAATCATCTACTCTTTCTTTCCATCATATCACTATGGAGTCACACTTTATTTATAAGGAAGTGTTAATATACTAGGAATCCAATATTATACTTGATATGTTATGCATCAAATGATGCAAATGATAGGAAAGATTTTTGTTCTATCATTTTCAACTACTATTGATGCAACATTCCTGGTTATTGGGGATTTCAACTTCGTGCTTAACAATCAGGATTAGGAGGTTATCTCATTCCTCAATGTAAGCTCATTAACTTTACTGAATGCATATCTCAAGCTGGTCTTCTTGAGCACTCTAGCACTAGTATTTGTTTCATGTGAAATAATTGTCAACGTAGAAACCCTATTTGGACTAGTATTAATAGAGCTTTTTGTAGTTTGGATTGTCTTGATTCATATCTCGTGTCCTCCTACAAAATTCTTCCCACTCTTTTCTCTTATCACTCCCCTATCAATTTCCAAGGAATGAATTTCAGGTTAGTTAATCACAACTTATATTGACAAATTATTGGACAAATCTCATTGAGCTCCTCTACATAATTGAAGCCAAATATTGTCAGCTAGATATAATATTTATGTTGTGCAAAAGTTGAAAAGTAAAACACACTTTCTAAGGACTTGATAAAAAGATATCTCTCTTCCTTCATAAAATTTGTCAATCAGCTCAAGTTAGAGCGAGAGGGGTCTCTAACTCATCCATGAAGACCATCTTAACCCCTCTTTTAATTCATAAGCTAGGCTCATTGATGAAAATTATACTCTTGGTGCTTATCTTGAAAGTTAGTGGGTAAAGTAGAGAATTAAGATTAATTGGTTGACCAAAGGGTTATGAACTAAAATTTTCATACAATTTTACAGAAGTGAGTGCATGAAATTGTCTTAGACATCAAGGAAAACTACAAAAAATTCTACACGAAGTTCTACTCTATCTTCACCATAAAGCTTCACTTTATTGTAGCAAAATTTCTCACTCTAATGTTCTATAATTGAATTAACCCATTGCCGATGCAAAGATTTTGCATACATTACATAGTGTTAATGAGGACAAAACTTGAGGACCTAATAGTTTCACCATAAAGTTTTTCATTCACTATTGAAATACCATCACAAGGTAATTTCTTCAAGTTGCTCATCAATTTTTCAATACTAGAAAAATGCCAAATTCGATAAAGCATTGCCTTTTCACTCTTATCCAAAAAAAATCATTCCAAGTCTATCTTTAGTTTTAGACAGATTTCCTATGCAACTCTTTTTATAAAGTGATTATCAAGATCCTTGTTCACTGTCATTGTAAGTACATATAACATATTGCATACTCAACTTAGTTCATTTTCAATAAACAGAGAGATATTATAAATAATGTCATTCTTGCTCATGAACTTATTCAAGGATTCATTTCAAAGTATGGTGGAGAATTTCTCTATGCTAAAATTGATTTAAAAAAGCTTTTGATAGTATTAACAAGGCTTTGTTCTTAACAAACTTGCTTAGAAAGGCAGCCCACATATGTTTATTAATTGAATTGCACCCTGCATTGAGAATATTCTTTTTTTCATTGTGCTTAATGAGGAATTCTTTTTATATTTTAACTCCTCAAATAGACTGAGTCAGGGATGTCCCCTTTTTCTTTTTCTCTTAATTATTGCCTTGTATACTCTTTCTTGCCTCATAGAGAACGAGATCTCTCTTTAAAATTCATCATATGACAAATGAGACTTACTATATCTCCCATCTATTCCATATTGACCAAGATTTGCACCCTTCATTGGGGCTACTTTTGTGGCCCTTCTGTTCAACCCGTCTACTCTCCTCCTGTATGATGGAGCAAAGTTCTTCCGACTGATCGATACTATGTTTTTTTTAGAAGATTCATAGTTTTTTTTGCATTTTTATTAGATAAATCTTCTTGATGAGCTAATCTTCATAATTCTCTACTAGTTTGGTATTTTTTTCTTACCACAGTTACTTATGTTTCAATGTTCTTAGGTTTACACCTTTTTTTTTTCTATTTTTTTTTTCTTAATCCTCTCGATTAACACTCTTAAATCTTAATGATATTGAGCAAATACCCATCCCATTACCCGAGAAGAAATAATGGTTGTCACTTGTCAGAATGTGTTAAAAATTAACACATGATTACTCCATTATATTAAAATGAACTGAAATCCTACGACTCTGATTAACAAAATAATAAAATATTCTTAAATTGCTTTTGAGCTTTAGTTACACTTTGTTAACATTGAGCCTAAAAGCAACTCTAGCACTACTTTTACCTTTCTCTCATCCTTGCTCATTCATTATCTCTATTTTAATGTGATTAAGGACCCTAACTATACTTTAATAAAGAGCACTGTTAAAGCTTAACTTCCCATAATGAGGCTAGTGGCATCCATTTGCAGGCATTCTAATAAATATTCCGGTCATGTTGGTGGGAAACAATGGCAAATCAAGCAGTCGGAGGAGGGAGAAGCATCAAAGCTTTGTCTTTTCCCATCCTTACAGTACCTAATTTGCTGCTTTATTTTATTTTATCATCATTGATGTGATTCCCATGCTTTTGGATAAACAATGAAGATATTGTGCTTTGGAGCAACCTCCTTCCCCTTGTTCATATCTCTATGCATATAAATATTTTGGAGGATTTCCATCATAATTTTTCTTCACATGGAATTGATTCTTTCGTGATGTGGCAAAAGCCTCCTTGGTTGAGTGAAAGCATAGCTATTTAAGTCAACCAACTAAATATAAGGCTCTAAGTTATATACTTAAAATAAAAAAAATTAAAAAAAAATCCAAATATATTGTAGAATATAGGCGTGTTTGGGGCGGAGGTGCGGTGGCCGTGTGGTGACACGCCGTGTTTTTTTTTATCGGAGAAAACTGTATTTTGTCTGTTTTTTTCAAAAACTGCAGCTGAATGTTACGTTTTGTCATCAGACTTGGTTGTTTGCGGTGGTTGCTAGAAAGCTGCAGTCTGACTTTTTTAAAAAATAAAATTTTGTAATAGCCTCGACAACTTTTTGAACAACTCTTTAGTATCTGCCCTAAATTAACCTATGATATATATATATATCTGTGTGTGTGTGTGTGACGCGTACTCAGATCAGTTGGTCGGTCATCTACTTGTCAATTGTAAGTCCCCTCTGATCTAGGGTTCGATTCCTCCCGAATGTATGGTGTGATTCTCGAATTATAGACGCATGAGGGATAGTCGGGGTTCGTATCTTAGCCTCCGACCATTCCTAAATTAATCTCTAAAACTTAATCTTGTCGATGGAAGACTCCCAAATTGTCAAATTTTGGCCTGTATATCCTTAAAGACTTTTTTGAATTTGCTGCTAATTTTTCTTCTTTGTTTCTGTAACTATCTGACAGATATCTTCACTAAAGAAATAAAAATATCCTTTTCCTTAGCTGAAAACATTACACATAAAAGATTCAAATAAGACAAGCAATGTCTGGAATCTCATACCTGTTAGAGGTTGAGGGTATTCACATCATATTTTATGACTTATTCATCCGAGCAAAAAAATCTGTATTTTTTTTTTTTAAATTCTGATTCTGATTTGTTATGTTGCCTTACCTTCAAACAATAATGCACCACCTAAGCCTTTCAAGGAGGGAAAATATTTGCGTGCGTAAGGCATTCACAGCGCTGCGTACGTCGGGAGTTATTCAGAGGGTACAGGCGGGTTATATTTGCTTTATACCCTCCTGTAATCTCCATGTAACTTACCTGTAACTACCGGAACTATCGAAGCGCAGAACTTATTTGTAGGTTACAGATATGTTACAAGTAACAGGGAGGATAAAGTGGGGTATAACACAGATATAACCCCCTTATACCCTCTGAATAACCTCCCGACGTACACAGCTCTGCGTACGTCTTACGTACGCAAATATTTTCCTTCAAGGAGACAACTAATGATGTGAATTTTCACTCGACCCACAAGTGAATAATCATTTCAAGGAGCTCAAATCTTTAGGATGGATGGCTTTGACTTCAGCATTTATTTTTATCATTGATTCAAATTTATCCAATCATTTTTTTCATGATGCAAACATCAGAGTTAAAATTCATGTGAGTTGAGGCCTTTTGATAAATTATGAAGGACTCCATTTATAATATTTGTTGCTTAGAATTTGTGTCACTCAAATATTACTTGAAAGGTAAGTGAAGTGATGGCTTCAATTGAAACAAATGAGATCGCAAATGAGCAAAGCCTTGCTTGACTAATAAGAAGTTATGCATGTACTTGAAGCTTAAGGAAGTACAATGCTTAAGCTATAGCACAAATTCATAACCCTTGCCTTTAGAACTAAGGAGCATATTGCCATCTCTAAAGCTCATCATTCAATAAGTAAGTAAATTGATTAAGGATGAGCTTGACTGAATTATGTTGCCTCTTATTTTTGTGGGTGCATGGATTAAATTAAATGTGTGTTGGCACTTGTATCATAAGCCAAGGATCATCGAAGAGCTCGTTCAAACTAAGAAAATAATGTTGAGGATTGATCTGGGTTATTCAAGAGTTGTTTAGCCTGATGAACGAACTAAATTACAAGTTAAATCTGGTTTAATGTGTACATGATTGTTAATTGATTATATGTTCCTAAGAAAAAAACTTCTAATATTCATAAAATTCAAAAAACAAAATCCAATTGCACGATCATTGTTGATTGGCATGTGCTCATCAAAGCGATGATGAGGGACTGAAGTTTCCTAATGTAACTTGATCGTTACAGGAGAGACAATTAAAACCGGCAGAATAACTGGCAGCTTATTTCGTGCATGAAATTTAAATTAATTTCTGACGATTTATCGACAGCATTTTCAACCTACGAATTTTTTTACAGATGAAACCGTTGCTTTCTAGTAAAAGACTTTTCTGACGGTATGTAAGTAGCAATCAATGTTCTAATCCATCGGTTCATAGCAAATTATAAACCTACGACCTCTACTCAATGAGAGAGTCAATCATCATTTCTTCTGTGTTAATATATGACAGTTAGTGGACATTAAACAACGGTTAAATCCATTGGTTATTAAGTTATTATTAACCGATGGGTCTCATACTGTTGGAAAGCCGTCATAAATAACCTTTAATATTGAATCGACATCGAAATTTCTTATTTCAGCCTCCCATGTGCGTTTGAATTCTGAAAACCGTCGAACCCCTTTGATGGCAATTTTGCAAGACTCGACCGTTTCTCGAGTTCTTACAGTCAAATTGATGATAATCTCGATTCCAATCTTCCTCCAAGTTCTTACTTAATTTGAATTGTTAATTTTTTTTTTGCATTTTCAGATTATGTATACCATGCCCAATCTTCTTGGTCTTCCCTCATCAAACACCTAAATTTTAAAGAGCAATTCACATAAACAACATGACATTCATTACCTATGCATAAAAAAAAGGTGGATTTGACTATTAAAATGGGCATTAATGCTGTTTTTGTAGCACATGAGGAAGAATTGAGGGTTTTCCATGTAAATATGGAAATTGTGTGGGAGATGCATAAAATCCATAAAAATTGAGTGTTACGTATGTAAATGCGCCAGAACTTTGATGTTTACATACATGACACTTTGGTTCTTTAAATCCCTACTTGAAAATGTGTATTTCCTTTTTTATAATTTTAGAATGATGAATTTGCATCCGTAGGACCCAATTCTTATGGATTTACATATCTCACCCCAAAAATTTCATATTTACACGCATAACACCTTGTAAATGTGAATTTAACTATTAAAAAGTGGTAATTAGTGATATTTGTGATGTGATACAGAAGAATTGAGTGCTCTATGTGTGTAAATAAAAGGTTTTGGAGTTAGAGAAATACATCCATGGAGAAATATTTGCGTACGTAAGACGAAAGCAGCGCTGCGTACGTCAGGTAGGTTACAGGGAGGGTATTGAGGGTTATATTTGTGTTATACCCCATATAACCTCTCTGTAACCTACATGTAACTAGTAAGTTTCGCACTTCTGTTTTCATATATTTCTAACTTACAGGTAGGTTATAGGGATGTTACAGGGGGTATAACGCGGATATAACCCCCAATACTCTTCCTGTAATCTTCCAGATGTACGCAGCTCTGCGTATGTCTTACGTACGCAAATATTTCTCACATACATGAGATATGTGTGTTATGTATATTAATGCCCATTTAGAATTTTAAAATCGTTGTTCTTGGCCCATTGTTAAATTTTGTAGTGATGTGCGCCTAGGTAAGAAAGTTTAGGTTTGACATATGAAATGCACACAATTCTTATGTTTTTATATATCTCACAGCTAAATTTTTGTATTTGCATAAGTGGCACTTAGGTCCTTTACAACTATACGTGTGAATGTAAATTTCATTTTTTTTTAAATAGTAATAGTGCTATGTGTGATATAATATTAAAGTTTGGAGTGCAATGTGCGAAAATTTTGAAGTTTAGGTTTGAGATATGAAAATACAAGTATTGTGTGATATGAATGTAAATTTCTTTTTATATATACATGCCACCTTGGTGCTTTTTATATCAAATTCTCCTTTATGATGAGAGTTTTATTTAGAGTGTTCATGAAGAGAGTGAAAGGAGAGAATCTTGTTGTTTCATGTTAGAGTTTACGCTCTTTATTTTTTTTATAAGGGCAATGACGTATGTTAAGCATGTTAAGCACTCATCAGAGGCGTTTGTTTTGTCCCTGTCGGACCTGCATTAAGGACTACAAACTTTTCCATGACTTTTGAGCTCTGGCAAAGTACGTCACAAACATTCTCTTGAAGTCAACAAAGGAGATGATCACTCTAGCTGGTCTGAGGGCCGACTCCCTTGGTGTGGTGAAGAGCATGCAACACTTCAGGTTTTGATAATCCATTGTAGGCAGATGGTCGATTCAGAGGTAGTATGATCGGGTGAATCAGTCCGACCCTTGTGGGACTCCAATGAGGGGAATTTAAATTCTCTGAGGGCTCAACATCAAAAATTTGCCAAGAGAACTCATCATGTGGCTAACATGGTGCCTCAATATGCCTGAATCAGTATTTATCCATCGAAATAAACTCAACTCTATCTTGGTACTTGAAATCACGTACTATTTCAGGAGCTTGAGTCACTCTTTGGCTATTGTGCTTCAACATTTCCTTCTGAGGGTTTGTTCCATTTCCCTTGCCATTGCTTCTCAGATGGCCTCCAACATCTAACCCATCATCTGGTCCTTCAACTCTTGAATCTATTGTTGTACAAAGTTCCTAGTGCACTTCATGTTTGCATTGTCTCCTTAGTAGGTTTCTTCTCCTTGTGGCGCTCCTCTTTTTATTACTGACATGATTAATGCTCACCACACTTTTTAAGATGATGAATCCAATTTTGTCCCATGTATCACACTCAATGAATAGAATATAAGGCGAGAGAGAGAGAAAGAGAGAGCACAATAATGAAAAATTTGTGTAATATTTTTGTCATGAGATGCCCCCTATTTATAGATAAAGGGGGTAATAAATGAACTTACTTTTATACCCCTACTTGAAGGGTGGCTGTATAAATAAATATAGGTATTTCACTTATATGGGCCTAGGGCCTTACTTCCTTGAGCTCAGTCAACTGAGCTTGGTGACCTCCTCAAGCTTTGTTGGTTTACTAGGTCTGGTAGGTGCTCTTGGTTGGTTGTGTTATTAAAGTCTTGAAAACTATAAAGTTGTGGAGCAAGCAATTCAGTTTATGCTGTCGGAAGGCTAGATTCGTAGACACCATCGGTCGACCTGTATTCTTCTAGTCTAGAGTCAATAGAACTGTATAGGCTATTCTAGATATTTCACTCTTGTGGGCTCATGACCTCGTTGCTCTCGGTCTTGGCCAGTTGGACTTTATAGGATCTCGTCGAGCTTTGTCGATCGCTTGGGTCTGGTAGGCACTGTCAGTCGTCCATGTTATTACTCTCTTGTTGGGTGTAGAGTTGGGGAGCAAGCAATTTGATATTTTGCTATCGGAAGGCTAAATTTGTGGATGCAATTGGTCGACCTATCTTCTCCTAGCCAAGAGTTGGTAGAAATGATCAGCTATGTCTTGTTGATTAATATATACAATGGTCTTTGACCCTTGTTTCTCACCAAACAACTCCTATCATCAGAGAGCAACTAGATTGTTA
This sequence comes from Phalaenopsis aphrodite, assembly GCA_003013225.1. NCBI lineage: Eukaryota > Viridiplantae > Streptophyta > Magnoliopsida > Asparagales > Orchidaceae > Phalaenopsis > Phalaenopsis aphrodite. Next base: position 3,264,128 of record NEWO01000008.1, read on the forward strand.
CGCAGAAAGTGAATCACCGTAATTTGACAGGTAGCATGCCCTTAGATGAAAGGATCATCTTAGGGGAAGGCCATCAGTCGTCCCTAATGTGGCCATAAGATTTGAGGTATTAACACATTTCTTTAGGTTTGATTGCACCATAGTGTTAGGTTAGGGTGATCACTTGTCTTATGACTTGGTAAGCCGCTCGGCTCATGCCACATACTCATCCTTATAAGAGTTAGTTTTGTGTCTGGTTCATTTGTTGGGTTGTATAGGCCCCCCAGGTCTTCTGTCAGTGATCGAGTCCACCCTTTGATATTACTTTTGTCTTCTAGACCATCAAATCTCCTCGAGATTCATACTAGCATAATTTTTTTGTACATTTAATACATCTTGTATGACTAAAAATTATCCCATCTTTTCATTAGTCTATATTAAAACATAAAAAAGAGTCAATTCTCTTATCATATTCATTTCAAATTCTTTACACATAAAAAGAGGAAAATTCATCACTTCTTGTTTCTATAGTTCAACCAAAAATGAAATCATAAACATAAAATTGAGCAATGAAATTATCATTATGAATTTTTTTTATGAACAAATTGGTGTCTACAATGTATTTTCAAGTTAATCTTACAAAATGAATGAACTAAGCCTATCATCCCAAAGCTTGTGGTGCAAGTTTAAGCCTAGGATGTCAAAGAATAGAGTTACTTGAAGGGAGAAGGAGAGAAGAGGGGGAAATGCAAAGAGGTACACGGTGACTGTGCGGCTTTGGCCTTAATCAACAAGAGAGAAAGAAATGAGTCAAGGATGGTTAGAGTTAGGGCTTTCTTTCCCCAATTTAGAAATAATAACTAAATAATCATCTGAAATATATTTTTTAATTTTCAAAGATTGATCTACAGTCGGAGACCGCCGATCAACCCTCATAGGTTGGACTAACCGAGAGGCGGATTCCACTTCCAGTCCGTGTGTAATTTGAATCCTCTCGAAAGTGTCGGGATTCGAACCCCTGATCCGAAGGTCTTTCACCAAGGCCGCTACCAACGAGCCAGGGCTCGCACACGTCTATCTTTATAAATGTTAGGAATGAATTAACACAATATTAGTTAATAATTGTCCTATGTTGTGACCCATTTAACCTTCTTCAATTAAATGGGACTAAAGTTGGTCAAAGACATTGGTGAACAAACTCAGTTTCAACTAAGGCATTATAACCTTTTTAGAGCGAATTCTAATTTGGATTTGTAAATAGGAAAAAAAATACTTTAATGAAAAAGAAATAAAAAAATTAGTTTGTATGAAATATGATTGTAAATAAATATGACATTAACGAAAATTAGTCAATGTAAGTAAGCTATCCAAATTATTTCTCTACTAAACATAACAATATTTTGTAGGTAATTCTATAATATGCTAGCTAGTAAGAAAATATTTTTTCTTATTTTGATCCTTATTATTATTATTATTATGGGTTGCACACCAGTCTGAGTAGATCAAATAATAACATGCAACAACCTGAGATCATTCAAATCTAAAGAACATATTTAGTTAATATGATTTGTCCCATCCACTAGTCGTAAAATTAACTACTGGGCACAACAACCCTGTCTAACTTTCATGACGGGCAGCCAACAAGCACCTGGAGAAATAGGACGGAAAATACGTTGGATCCTAAATTGTCGTAGTGGGCATAAACCTTGAGTTTAGAGCATGAAAGAAGAGAAGAAAAGAAAAAAAAAAAACAAAAGAAGACACACGATAATGGAAATTTAGGGAGAAGAGAGTGTAACATTTTTTCATAAAATAACCCCTATATATAATCATTGGCAGCTTGAGTTTATAATTGCAGTATCAGCTCATTTATATCAAAGTTGGAGGGTATTTCTTGTCTTTTCTCTAACTATAATAGTTAATATAATCATATCTCGAATACAAATAATTTAATGGATATCACATTCATGAATGGTTGTGTCAGTTGGACATAATATATGTCTCACTGACTTTTACTTCTAATTGTCAGTTGCATTGCGTTTGATCGATTATGTCGACCGAATGACTCAACCAGCCGTTTTGGTTCGAAGGGATCACCGACCATTTTATTAAGTGTGCTAAGCTATCCAAACGTTTAATAACTCCTTGCATGGAATTCCAATCAAAAATAGTGGAGTCTCACCAAACCGCTTGAACACTTTAGGATTCATGCTGACATTTTTCTTGTATACATATTAGTTCTTCAGTTTTCTTGCTCCTATGTAACTACAAAAGGATAAGAAAATGATTATTTAAATCTCATCAACATGCAATGATTACTTTCTAGTTTTTCAGGCCCATAAAATCTTCATAAATAGGGTCAATACTCTTCTCTTCTCACTATAATATTGAATTTCAAAATTCCTCCATGTCTGATGTGAGGCTCTCAGATTATTTTGATGATGTGGCACTTTGGATGGCTCTAGAAGAGATTCAACTCCCTCCTTAGCATCCTCCTACCTCTGCAAGTAAAATGATAGAGAAGAAGATGACGGTTGTTAAAAAGAAGAAACACAAGGATTATGACATTGTTTTAAATGATCAAGTTGTATCTTCTGCCAGCCCTGATGCAATTGGCTAGAAAAAGCGGCAAGAATGGTGGAAAACAAGGGCTTTCAGCACCTCTCTCGGATCTTGTTCGGATCGTTGTGGAAGGGTCTTGAACTGATCACCTAAGAGATAGTTGGTGTACTTGAACAACTTGGTACAATAGAGACTTCTAACGCTCCTCTACCTGAAGTGCAGAAGTCAAAGCTCCCATGTCGGGATCGGCCAATGCTACTATTGAACCTATAATTTCAAGTTTTGTGCTTCACCAGTCGATCAAAGAGAACCAACCACCGACCGATGAAGTGATCAATCGGTTGGCCAATCTTTTCAATACTACAGAAGGAATGGATGACATTTAATATCAATCTTTTGGGTCAGTGGAGCATAGAGTGAATGGGATGGTGGACTCTTTTGAGCATGCCTCCAGTGGATTGGAAAATGATTTCATTCAAGATCTACAGGCTCGGGTCGAGAGGTTGGAAGGAAAAATGCATATTCTTCGTAATGAGGTGGTGGCTCTCTGGGAAGAGTTGCAGATCGGTCAGACTTAACAAGAAACCAATCAAGGTCAATATCTTAGGCTTGGTGACGTCTTTTGTTCAAGTGACTACTTATTTAGGAACATTTCTCGGCTCAAGTGGCTCAATACTTTTTTATTAAATTTTTTTTTTCTGGATAGTTCTTATAACTGTTTCTTCCGTTTTAAACAAAAATAATTTCTAGTATATATTGTATTTATAACTATATTTCATGTGATGTGATGTGACACCTTTTTTTAATATCAAGATATTTTGGAATGAAGGCCTCCGGACGCTTCGACTCCCGCACCCATCTTATAAATAGGTCGTGATGTGCTAGGGCTGAAACTTTTTCCAAAACCCCTCTGATACTTTCCTTCTCTCCTTTTTCCTTCACCATTCGTAAGTATTTTCCTATGGTTTTTTTGTACCTACCCCACGGTGAAGGATTTTTTCCTAACCAAGGAAGATGTGTACAAGCTGGTTGAGTATGTTTTTGATAAAATAATTAAGCCTTGGGCCGTCGAGAGTTTTGACTGAGGAACGAACAACTTCGAGAACGACCTAGTGTACTACTGGTATCAATTTCGATGCGGCCTGTAACTTCCACTATGCACCAAGTTGAAGGGCATTTTCAATTGGTATGGGGTGATTCTGGCCCAAGTCATGCTAAATTCAATCACCAAAATCACGACATTCATTTTTTTCTGTCAATGCTCAACCATCCTTTCGCCAACTGACTTTTTCAACTACCACTTTTCATTCAAGATTCTCAAAGAAGATCTTGTGCAAATTTTCTCATGTTACAAACTCCAACTCCTAGGGCTGGAGAACAAGATAAAAGACTGGAAGAAATAATTTTTGGCGATCTTCAGCAATTCAACCAACATTTTTGGCTCACAAAATATCCAAAATAAATTTGAAGCGGACCCCTCTCACTCCTTGAGTTAGAGCACTCTGTGTGATGACTGGGCATAAGTCCTGGATGTCCAGCATTTCTTTCCAAAAATGGGTGATATAGAAATGAAGGTTTTCACTCTCACCTTGCTTAAGTTGTAACAAAGTCTGGGATTTCCTCTTCAGTTTCTAGACTCTAGCAAAGTAAGCCACAAACACTTTCTTGAATTCAGAAAAATAGGGTACGGTCCCTGGTAGTAGTTTATTGAACCACCCGAGGGACATCTCCTTAAGGGTGGTTAGAAATAGATGGCACTTCGTGGAGTCATTGATCCACAACATTATAGTCGCTAATTAAAATGAAGCCACATGATTGTTCAAATCACTCTTTCTTTTATGAAAGTTCAAATGTGGAAATGTCATAATTTTGTTGGTAGTTTGGCTTCCTGATTCTGCCGAAAGAATGGATTTTCTGGTGCTGGAGGTGCCTCATCTTGTGTTTGGGGGTTCCTCTCCACTATTGTGATCTAAGTGTTCTGATGCTGGGAATTTTCTTACTCGTTGATTGTTGGAATCATTCTCTGACCACTTGGAATTTGTGGTTCCTCTCGGGTTTGCTCCCAGTGAGGTTAAGTTTCGTGAGACTCTTCTACCGGGGAAGGTTGTTGATCTTGCATTTGCGTGATTTCTTATTGAAGAGCATTTAAACCAATCAAACAACTGCTTTTGTAACTCTTGCATCTTATGTTGAATTTGTTGTTGTATGAAATCCCGAGTGGATTCCATTGTCGTTGTGTCTCTCCGGCTAGTCTCACCATCCTGTAGTGCTCTATTTCTTGTCTATGACATGTTCACGCTCACCCCACCACCTTTTAAAATGTTCGATCCTAAATTATCGTATTGGGGCAAGCCCCGAGAGTATAAAGTATGAAAGAAGAAAAGAAAAGAGAAAAGGAAAAGATGACACATGATCAATGAAAATTAAGGAAAAAGAGTGTATAACATTTATTCATAAAATAACCCTTATTTATAATCATAGGTAGCTAGCTTGATTGTGCAATTACAATATTACCCCCTTTATCTCAACAATTGGAGAGTATTTCTTGTTTTTTTTTCTATGGTAGTTAATATAACCACCTCTCTAATACAAATAACTGAATGTGTGTCACTTTCATGAATAGTTGTGTCAGTTGGACATAATTTATGACTAACTGACTTTTACTTCAAACTGTTGGTTGCCTAGGTCGTATTTGATCAACTCTGTCGGTCGGATGACTTGACCGGTCGTTTGAGTTCGACGAGATCACTGATCAGTTTGACAAGCGAGCAAAGCTAACCAATCATTTGTTAACCCCTTGCATGGAATTCTGATAAAAGACAGCAAAGTTCCCTCAAACCGCTTGAACTTTTAAGGATTCATGCTGGCATTTTTCCTATATACAAAATCATTCAAAGTTCAATTATTATTATGACACTAACATTTCAAATATATAAATATTAAAACTCAAGAAAAATGCAAACTTTTATATATGTAAATCACCCTAAGATTATGCTATCCTCTTTTCTAATAACATATTTTTTAGTTTGTAAAAGTTTAAAAAACATTGCTTTCGAAAAAAGAAAACCCTTACAATTTGGTTAGGTAGTCTATCACCAGCCACCTATTCATTTTTTGCATGTTGCTCTTCCCTACTTTGCTATATTTGATCACTGAAGACTTTTCCATAAATGTTATCATTTCTTCTATTATTTTGTGTTATGTGGTAATCCAGCTATTGTGCTGTGCTGTGCCATAATGTTGATTAAATTCATGCTAAAATTCTTATATCATGTTCAAAAAGTCTGTATATTTTATCACAAATTTCATGCCATGCTGCATATTAGTTGATGTTATGAAGACAGAATTAAAAAAAGTTCATATGATCAATTCCCAGTTAATATACAGTACATTCCAACACCTTTGCTGCCATGATTGATGCCAAATAATTGGTGGCTTGTTAAGTCCATTGGGACAGCAAAAAATCATAAGCATTGGGCTCTGAGCAAAGGCAACACTCCCAGTGGGCGCACTTTGTCAGCACACACTCCCACTGTTCTGTTTCCATTATCCTACCACATAAATTTATCTGAAAAAGCTGATTTCTCAGTATAATTTCAACATCACTTGCAGATTATAAAATGCTGCACATCTTTTCGTTTTGTCATATTTATCTATCCCTAAGCTGGCTATCCCTAAGCTGGCTATGCTGTCAACGCCGTAATTAACGTTGATAGAACTAGAGTCATTATTGCTGAAGCTGTGGATGTACCTACTGCAAAGACCTTTCTTCTCCCCCACCTCTGTCCATTGTTGTATGTCAATGGATTTCAAAAAATACTTTTTTTGTGTTTGTATTATTAGAAGATATACATGTGTTGGTATATTGAGCACACAATTTGTTTGTTTTGCATTTTTGTTCTATTTTTGCTGAATTTGATTATAAGAGATGTCTTGTATTTAAGGAAGGACAACTATGCTAAGGAGGAGATTAGGCCATGTTTATACCACTTAAACCAAGTTGTGGTTGAGTCAATTAGTATTAGTTATAGGATTGGCTTGACTTAATTTAACCTCTAATGAGCCAATTGAGACAAATATGGCTTAGAGATTGCTCTTGGACCATGATATATATTCAAGCGTAGTCAAATCTTGGTTGAAGAGCTTATATCAAATATTTATTTGCCAAACTAGGTCCTTGATTGGGCTCGTAGTTGAACACCTTTTGTGCAATTGATCTCACATAATAGTGCATTTGACTCAATTGGATGATGCAAAGTTTTATTCTAGTTCAATCATAATCACATGTCAAGCTTTATCGAGATTCAAGTTGGTATAAGTGAAAATAGATCTTCAATGTATATACTTTTTATATTTTCTATTTAGTCATATATGATAAATTAAGCAAATAATCAATTGACACAAGTCTTAAATTCTTCTCCAATCAATTGAGCATGTTGTTGGCACTTTTTACCAATAATAGAATAACCATGTTCTAGCAAAAACTCGCCAATGCCACTAACTTATGAACTGGACGACCGAAGTCTTTATTCTTTCAAGAGGCTCAACATCAATCATATACATCAATTTCTCCTAATTGATCTCTAGTAGGTTGAGACTTTGATTAATCTAATTAGAAGCCAGCTAATAAAACTGAGGTTATTATTGGACTTTTATGTCACTCTTTAATGTCTTTGAATTTAACTATCGGCTCGTACTAAATATTTTGATGATGATAAATATAATTTGGAATATGATGATGATCTCATAATATTTCTATGAAAATTTGAGTGCCAACTATTTAAGTAAAAATTAGAAAAAAAAAAAGTTAACTCATATGTTGATGATGCTCAAAAACATAGAAATATCTAAAAGATGCTAATGATTTAAGAATTTCAAACTAGCTTTTGGTTAGAACAAATAATTCAAACAATTCAAGCTAATCTATTAGTTCTCATGACTGGAGCTTCAAGATCCTAAGCTTATAATTACTTTTTTTCATCATTCTTGTATTTAATATTTTTAGGTATTACGAATCATAGCACATAGAAAAAAAAATTAAGCTATATAATATATAGGCGTGAGGCTATTAAATGAGCCTCCCGAACAAACTCATGTACCTAAAAATTCCATTTTGCACATTGGAGGGATCGAACATGTGACCTAATGGGTCTTGCAAACACTATCAACCAAAGAGTCATAGTAGACAACACACACACACACACACACACATGTATGTGTGTGTGTGTTTAAAGATTGGTCAGAGGCTATTAGACGAGCCTCCCAATCAACCTCATGTGCCTAAGAATTTCATTTCGCACATAGGCGAGATCGAACTCGTGACTCCATGAGTTTTACAAACTCTGCTAACCAAAAAGTCATGGTAGGCGACACACACACACATATATATAGTGTGTGCGCGCATTTATGTATGTATGTATGAATGTATGTATATTAATCATAATTGATTATGTTATATGAATATGAATCATATTTCATAATATGCTAAAATACAAAATTATAATTATTGCACCTGATTGGATCTTCTATTTGAACGATGCTAATGACTATGCAGTAGAGGCAATGCTAGGCCAGAGGAGAGAAGATTTTTCATGCAATATACCACGCCAATAATACTTTGAATGAGGCCCAAGTGAATTACACCCCTATTGAAAAAGAGCTACTGATGATAGTGTATGCATTTGATAAATTTATTTCTTACTTGATTGATACTAGAGCCATAGAGTGCATCGACAACTCTGCTATCCAATATCTTATGACAAAGAAAGATGACAATCCCTGTTCGAACTTATGGGTCCTTTTGTTATAATAATTTGATATTAAGATCATCAATAGAAAAGGTGTGGAAATTCAGGTAGTCGACCAATTGTTTAGGCTTTAACAGAAAAAATTTGAGGAGTTCCTTGATGATATTATAAGAGTTTTCTTAACAAGCAACTCTTTCCATTTGTAATGAAAAAATTTTGTGGTATGCAGACATTATAAACTTTATTCTCAATCTCCTTATAGGTTTATTTTTGGTAAGGTCTGACATTT
>NEWO01000008.1:3273535-3290314 GCA_003013225.1 Phalaenopsis aphrodite
CCAAGATAGTGAAATTGCCAAAATATTAAAGAAAATTGTTCAAAGATTGAAGTTGTATTTAGGGTGGTGATAGGATAGGTTCTAAGAAAGTCTTGACTTTCGGGTAATCATAATCAGTGGATATAGCATTATTTGACTAAGAATACAAAACCAAGCACTATTTAAGAGGCAAATCATATGTTATCTTATTACTTGATTCTATGTTCTTGTTATTTTTTCTTTGTAATTTGCATTTGATTTTAAGTATGTTGTATGTGTTATTTTTTCTCTTTATATTTTGCATTTCATATGAAGTATGTTTGTGTGTGATTTTTTTTTTTTTTTGCTTTTAGTTTAGCTTTGATTTAAAGTTTATTGAGAGATTGCTTGATTAAATGCTTTATTTGAGTTGGGATGAAGTACTTGTGTGTTAGATGAGAGAGAAACTAAAGGTGTGATGGTTGAGGCTAGCGCACCCGCACCCCTCAATGCATACTTGTGCCCTTTAATGTAGCTCACTCATGCCTCTCATAGTACACGTACAAGACCTACGACATAAATTTTTGCCATTTCAATGCACTTTAACACTTTCATAGTATTCAACTATCAAGCTGTGAGAGTTGCATAACTTACATGAGCACTCACGCCACTACACTAACAAGCACAAGTGCAAGTTCGGTTGCACTAGTACTTTGCCACCAAAGCAGAAGTTGTACCTAAGGGAGAAGTGAAATAGTAGCCCTAATTCTGTGTAGTTTTCAGTGGCTCCACCATTTGAGCTTTATGATGAAGTTGTCTAGCCTATAAAGGAGGAGGAGGAGAGTGGCTAGGAGAATGTGTGATGTTAGTGATTTTTTGGATTTTTTTTTTCTACGAACAGTGATCCTTCTGTATTGACTTGTAGATTTGCATGTTTTGTTTGGGATAATGTGTACTAATAGCTACATTTTTTATGTTATATTATGCACATTGTAGAGTTTTCTAAGATTTGCCTTGTTTGGAGATTATTATGTGTTGTACTGGGAAATATTTTATGTGTATACATGTGCTAGGTTCTTGATGTTGACGTTTAGACTTGTTACCTTTACTGTATCAAGTGATATGATGAGTTATGATAAATTTCTTGCTCTCGCAAGATATGCTCTATTCATTTCTTGTAATCCTTCATTTGCTATGAATATAATTAAAAATAAGTTTGGGAGAAAGTTTTGTTGTGTACCTGCCTTAATATAATTTACATATCTAAATCTTAGACTCTATTTCATAATAGTAACTCAGAAAAGGATCCCTTGTAATTAATAAAATTATATAATAACTTTACAAGTAATGTGAATATTCATCAAAAGATTAGATTTTAAATTGATTTAATAATTATTTACCACTTCACGCCAATTACTTTTGTCTGTAGCATAAAAGTCTATGAAAATATTAGAAAAAAAGGAGTGACTGCAAATATAAATAATTAATCAAAGATCCTTATGTCATTAGATTGTCAAAATAGTAAGAATTTTTTTATTCATATTAAGAAGTGATTAAGAATTATTAATTATGAGAGTTTAGACATTCAAATTTATTAAAATGCAACCTAACTAGATATAATAATTTTCAGTGGAAAAGAGGAGAAATATTAGAATAAAAATAGAGAGCAAATGAAGAAAGGAAAAAAGAAATTTTTTTTTTTTTCAAAAAGGTTCTGATTGTAAAGAAAATAAGAAATATCAAGTTTTTCTGAGAAGAAACTTGAGATTAAGCATGAAAATAAAAAATTGATGTCAAATTCTTTTCTTAATTACTAAGTCTTAAAACCTTTCTTAATGAAATTCATTAATATTATATTCAAGAAAAAAAATTAAGGAAATTAGGGTTGTTTGGTTGATAGTTAATTGTTTAATACACCTCTGATTAATAAATATATTTTACTCAAATTGGAATGAGAGTTTTCACATTTGTTTATGCTAAGAAAGAAGTTAATTGAAGAAAAGTCAAGTTATTAGAGATTAATGAAAATCCAAATCCTTGATAATATTTGCACCCTTTTATTTGAAATCATGTGATCTTATTAAAGAACAAAAAAATCATCAGAAGAGAGCTACAAATTCATTCAATTGTCTCCAAGTTTAGTTATGAGATTATTTGAAAGCAGAAATAGATAAGTTTAGAAAAATTAATATGATTGAAAAATGCAGCATTTTTGTGATATGAAGTATATCTTTTAATTAATGTTTATGATGGTTCTATGCTTGTTGAAGGTGTATTCACTGTTTAATACATGATACAAGTGTGGAATTGTCCAAATATTAGGACTTGCACCCATTTGCTAGTGACCAAAGCCCATATGCAAGTAACCAATGCATGTTCGTTAGTTACAATCACTCATTTGTCAGTCCTTCTATCATGGCACATACTAGGAAATAGAGAAAGCAATAAGTATGCCACAGGAGATGGTAAGCTAGATTAAAGACTAGAGGATTTTCGCGAAACTTTCAATTGTTAAGTCTCTTTAAATGTAATACGAGTTTCTAATGCTTCTTATGACCTCAACGAAGATTAAAGAGAATTGTCTCTAATTTTCAACAACAAAATATGGGAATGCCATCAGAAAAATTTCAATGATTCACATGATTCGATTACATGAGTATGGTTTTTCATCATCTCTGTGAAACTACAAAAAGATATATATGTTTTCATTATTAGGAATAATCACTTTTCAAAATCTGCAACTTGAAAAACTTCCAAGTCTGTGCTGATCACATGCGAAGATGAAATGATGGATGGTGCCACCAATTACAATTCAAGCGAGCAGGAGGCAAACGAAGATAATAGTATGCAAGATGGTGAGCCGAATACTATTTTACTAAGACATGCTCTGCACCAATACGCAATGCTAAATACAGAAATTTATCATGGCTATATTGTGCATGACTTTGAAGAACATTGAAGGTAGAAGTACAAGAATTTCATTTAAAATTATTAGTGTTGCTCTCCAATGGAAAACACATGAAATGATTGTAAGGGGGTATCATATATAATAGTACAAGAAAACAGTCAATAAAGATTCGGCTATAAATATACATATATATATATAAACTCAGATGTTATATGCATAAATCTATAAAAATTTTATGATATTCATGTAAATCACTCTATTATAAAGCATCATGTTGTTAATACATTCAAAAAATGTTTAACCTTGATTTACTTTTAAAAAATAAATTTAAAAATAACATTCAAGCTAAATTTTAATATCACCTCAACATCAATAAGACCTATCATATCAAAATAATAATTATTATTATTATATTAGAAAATTACTACAAAAAATAAAATTATTCTTTTTAATATAACAATATAATTACAATATTAATCGAAATAACATTACATTTGATATATAATTTGGTTTACTGAATACTATTGATATTTAGATTATACCGACATCTAAATATATTATTGGATACTATTGATATTTAGATTATACCGCACATCCAGACGGCTAACCACCGAGCACCACATTGTCATACACGTCGGCGCTGGAAAATCTGACACCCGGTTGTAGCCATGCGAACGTGCAGACGTAATATTTTCCCTCTCAAGAACCTTCTTTGGAACCAACACTAGCTTACAACTCAATAAAACTATATATACACTTTCATATGCATCCACCAGTAACTCTAATTTTAGAAGATAAAAGAATTGCAATATATATCTTGCACATATCAAATAAGCCAAAATAAAAAAATTATACCGATCCAAATCAAAGTTAGGCTTCATTTGAATCCTGCAAAAGTCACTAGAGGGAACGGGCCTCACCGTCTCCATTCTGAAATGACGAAAATTCACGGTTCTTGCCATACAATGTCCAGAGGCGCTCCGAAAACGCTCTGTGGGCAGACATAAGTTTTTCCAAGCAGCAGTATTCCATGCAACCGAACGAAAGTTCAACGTGTTCTCAAACAAAACCTTAGTCAAACCACAACCTGAGCCATGGAAACCTGGTAGATAGCAGAGAAATTACTACGACTTTCACAGCTACGATCATAAACAGCCAACGTAATTTGCAGAGCATAACATAAACAGGACGAAAAATTTAGCGAAATTCAAACATTTAATATTTGAAAGAATCAAAATCCACATCATCTATCCTCCTAGAAGAATTTATACAAAGCCTTAATCTTGATGCCCATAAGGCTTAACACAGCCACAAGTAGGAATGCAGCAACCAAAATTTCTTCAATGTGAAATAAACTGGAAGCAAACCGTTACGATTTTAAATCCTCATAAAAAAGCTTCACATCTCACATTGAAAAAAGAGCATAATTAATTCCTTCATCTGAAGAATGGTAAATATCATCATGTTCTTGCAGCTCAAAGCTGCTGATGAAGTAGAGGTTGTAATGTCAGGCTGTTAACAATATAAATTACCATGAAAAGCATTTAACTAGAAATTTTTAGAGAGAAAAAAAAATAAAAAACCATCAATCATGTTCACCTTTCACCACCAAAGACAGATCTGCTAATGGCTTTCTTAAAGATGAATCAGCCCATTAATTATCAACAAACAAATAAGATGCTTCAGGTACAAAGACCATTATTCGTCTATACGACGGCACAAAGAGTATTTCGTTGTTGATTTTTTAAGTGCCTTTAGCACAACATGCAACCTGCTTCATTTGGAAACTGAGATATGCCAAATAAGCTGCCCATAAAATTCAAAAATTAGATTTTTTTCATATCGCTTTATTTATAGGCCACGGAGAAAATTAAACATCATTAAGTTTACATACATTAAAATTAGATAAATCAGTCGGCCAATGCAATAGATATTGCAAAATAGCAAGATGTCGCACTGCAGGAAATCAATCATTTTGCAGCAGGGAGTTTGCAATGAAAATGTGATACACATGATTTGTTTAGCAAGCTTTTTGGATTTGGGATGGAAAAAGTTCGTTGCAAAAAGTAACAAGTTTGTGATGGATTTTTTAAAAATCACATCATTTTGCAGGAATATAAAAAAAAGAAAAAGGAAACTTGAGCCAGAAACGAGGAGTTTGTTGCACAGCAAAATTACAACCAAGTTAATTCTATCGCAAATATATATAACACTACAGCCCCTGACATTTCCTTCTTATTTTGTACAAACCCTAGACCATTTCCTCAATCTCGCGTTCACCACTAATGTTCAACTGTGACTCCTCCCTGGATTCCTCTCATTGTGACTTTTGTGCCATATTGCATAACTATTTTTAACATTTATTTCCATTACTTCTTATAATTGAAGCCAAATTATTATCATTTCTCAATAATCTACAAAATTTTTTACAGTCACCCAATCTTTCTTCTGGTAAGCTCCACCATTCACTTGCGACCCTTCCTCTGGATTTCTCCCTTGGGTAGTATTTGTGTAATTTGTAGTGGAAGGCAAAACTTACTGACATTTATCAATATCATTTCATGTAGATTAAGCTTGTCAATTTAATTTATCAATTCTTCTATTAATTCTACAAAAGATATGTTTATGATACTTAGGGTCGCAGCCCAACATAAATAATCCATACATAATATGATGTACATAAGTTGGATGCAATAGATGGAGGGGAAAACTTTTTTATTTCTAACATACACTAAACAATTATTTATCATTTGACTAACAACTCATAATTATCCCTCCAAAACTTAGGATTCATCAAATTAATAAACTTAGCCATACTATATCCATAAGAATACATGATACATATAAAAGTTATTCATTCACATAAACCATAAATATATAAAGTAGGAGTTTACATCATCTTATAAATTTAATTATACCATCATTATCTAAAAGCAACAATCATACATATATCTACCATTATCTAAAATCACCAAGCATAGATATATCTATACTACTTATGCTACTAAGTAATCTTATACTTTCATTCTATCAATTCATTACCTTTACCTGAAATAATGAACAAAAGTAGGTGCAAAGATGTTAAGCATAAAGTTTAGTAGGTTATCCAGAACCTATCTAAGGATTCATCACATGAAAAAGAAGCTAAATGCAAAGGGACATAATGTGCAAATTTATCTTATTAATGAAGAAAAATACCATTCATTTATTTCTTAATTTGTATGATGCACAATATGGTCATAATTAGAAACATATAAGTTCCTGATTATTTCACATTAGAAAGGTCATATACATGTGAAAATATTTACTTTTATTATGACAAAAGGTCATATTTGTACGGTACACTTTAAATAAATGATCAAATTGTTTATCTTGCATTATCATGCTTTTTTATTCCATAGCCATAGTAGCATAGTGGGTCCTCCTCATGTATAGAATCATCATGATATTGCCCATTGATATCATAATAATCACATATCATGCATACACATTTTCTAAACTCGTGCATAATCATTTATGCTTCTTTACAACATATAGAGGACCAACCGCTTGTGTTCTCTTTCTTTCATTTAGACAAACTCGTCTGTTTGCCCTATTGAAGAGAATTTTGAGATCTGCCCAACGGTCAATTGTTCATTTAGCCATCATTTAATTTTTACATACATTTCAGCCATTCAATACATATAATACTCAATTTCATGTACACAAATGCAAACTAATGCATGCTATTACATGAAAAAAGATCAAGTCATGATTGAAGCATGTCTTTCATGATCCATTATTTCTTTCAAAAATGATATTCATATAAATCAAAATTCACATTAGAAAATTTATGTTGGATACTTCACATTGATTTGATAAATGTACAAAATGATTAATCCAAAAGAGAGGTTTTAACTTGCATGCATTCTATGTAAAATAATATGAATATATTTTTGTATTTTAATTCATAAATTAACATTCGTTGTTGATTTTTATATTTACATCATTATAGTAATTACATATGAAAAAAATATAAATTAGGGTTTCAATGAGATCTTAACATACAATGAATACATAGTATTAAACATTCATATAAATTTGTTTAATTCATTTTTATAGTATGATGCTCACAGAATATTCTAAGTATTCTTATCAAATTATAAAATAAATTATCAATTTTTACTGATCATGAAATATAAAAAATTATAGAGATGAAATTACTAATGAAATATTAGAAATATGGATATGGAATAGAAACTTAAAATTTTATGTAAATTGAAACTATAGTTCAGTCCATGAAATTTGTTTCCAACATCAAAAAAAAATTTCTATGACCATAAATATAATATCATGTGCAACTAATATCTATCTCAAATCATGATTTAAAAATCACACAAAAAGAAGTTTCAATGAATTCTAAGATAAATTACAGATATACTACAGTTCGAGCAGTAAAAATCCATAGAAAATCATCTTCACAAGCAAAAAAACCCTAGCTTTCTCCAACTCCTCTCCTACTCAGCACTTTAGCCACATTTTTACTAGGTGTGTTTTTTAAAAGATACATTCCAAAACCCATTTCTTTATCTCTTGGCTTGCCACCAATTCCAGCTAAACAGAAGCATCCATGAGCATTTTCCCATGCCCTTATCATGCTCTCCTTTAATTTATCTTACAACAATTATAATATTATGAAATTATATGGGTATCACTTTATATAAATAAATAAAAATGTCAGAAATTTAATTTTACATAATCATACTAAACAAGTAACCTAGGTTGGCAAGTTCTGCCAGACTGACTAGCTACCCATATTTCAATCATAGTTTTCTTATTTAATATCTGAATCTTATGTTTTAATATGTTATGGAAAATTAAAACAATTCTCCACAAATTTCATATTGACAATTTTGTCCATTCGGTCAATTGGATAACCAAAAAATCTGGCAATTTTTTATTAAAGTATTTTGCTCATATCTTTCTTATTTTTTATATAATATTTATGTTATGTTCTGGAAATGTAACAAAATTATTTACAAATTTTATATTAATGACTTTATCTAAATCAATCAATAGAATAGATAAAACATACAAACATCGAAAGACTAAAGGCTACATTTCTCTACATATTTTCTATCAATCAACTTTACCATATCATTAACCCTACAACTAGTGAATAATAATTCAAGAAAGCTTATCATGATATTTGATTTACATACATATTCTTAATATTTATGACAGATTTAGTACTGTGATTATTATGATTACTTTACATATATCATGACTTATTATACTCCTCGCCCCCTACAAAAATTTTATCCCTGAAATTTCTCGAGTCTCTAAAGTTCATCAAAAAAAGTGAGGATTGTTTAATTTCAACCATATTGCATTTTTTTAAACTCAAGCTTACATTACATTTTTACAAAAGCAATCTGTTTATTTTTTACTTCTTTCATATCATATGCTAAAATCCTTTTTGGTTCCTTCTTGTATGTGAGATTTTAGATTGCACTGTAACTTCTACTGCTAATACTCTATTTTGTGCATCTATGATCCAATTTTTTAAGAAAGATATATGAAATGCATTATGTACCCCAACCATACTAACAGGTAGATTTAATTTGTATGTAATTCTCCAAATTCTTTCAATAATTTCAAACAGCCCTATACATTATATAATTTCAAAAGTCCCAATATATTCATCCAAAAAAATTTATTTATACCCAACTAGTCTATTCAACATTTGATGTAAAAAGTATAGTGGAAAATTATCTTTCCTGTGGTGAGATTTAATTTTCTATAATCTATGCATATTCTCCACCATGTGACTTGTCTTATTGGCATTAACACATTATGTTCATTCATAGTCACAGTCACTCCTTTCTTAAGAACACAGTGAATTGGACTAACTCATGTACTATCTAAAATAGAGTAGATAATTCCAGCATCTAACCACGTTAAAATTTCTTTCTTAACAATTTTTTTATAACATGATTCAATCTCCTTTGAGGATCTGTCTGGGTTTGCAGTTTTCTTCCATATGAATTATATGCATACAAATTGAAAAATTGATTCATTTAATATCATTAATTATCCATCCAAAAGTTTTTTTATAATTCTTGAAAGTTTTCATTAAAATCTCTTCTTCTTCTATGGTTAAATTAGAAGAAATTATAATCAGTAATGCTGAGAAATCACATAAATAGACATATTTTAAATGTTTAGGAAGTAACTTCAACTCAAGCTCAGGAGGTTTTTCAATCGATGGTTAAACAAGTAACTTCAACTCAAGTTCAGAAGGTTTTTCAATCGATGGACAAAAAAATTTATTTTTCAATCATGTCCAAAACTTCAAAACTTTCTCGAACATAATTTGAATTTTTCTTATAAAAATCTTCAAATTGCTCTAATTCTTCTTCTCGCTCATGTTCCAACTCTTTCATTTCAGATTTCTCTTCATAAATTGTTTTGAAATAACTTTCACTTAGATATCTTATTACATTCATTCTGTAACATTTATCATATTTACCTTTATCGAACATAATTTAATTTTTCTTATAAAAATCTTCAAATTCCTCTAATTCTTCTTCTTGGGTCTATTCCAATTATTTCATTTCAAATTTCTCTTCATAAGTTGTTTTGAAATCACATTCATTCAGAAATATTATTACATTCATTCTGTAACATTTATCATTTTTACCTTTTACAGGATACTTCATTGATTTTGAAATATTAAAAGTAATTGTTTGATCATTGACGCGCATAGTTAATTCTCATTTCTGCACATCTATCATTGATTTTCCTATAGCTAGGAAAGATCTCCCAAAATGATAGGTATCTATTTATCTTCCTTCATTTCTAGCACAATAAAATCAACATGAAAGATAAATCGATCCATTTTCACTAAAACATCCTCTATAACTCCTTTAAGATATATAATTTAACTGGCTATTAACTGCAAAGTTACAATAATAGGAAATATTTCTCTTAATCTCAATCTTTTAAATATTGATAATGACATAGGGTTAATGCTTGTACCTAAATCACATAAAGTTTTCCCATAAAATTTGTCTCTTATTGCACATGGAATTGTGAAGCTACCAGGATCTTCAAGCTTTTTAGGAAGCTTTTTCTGAATTATAGCACTTCCCTCCTCACAAAATGCAACAGTATCGTTATCTTCAAACTTCTTTTTTTTTTGGTTAAGAATATCATTCATAAACTTCACATAGCTTGGCATTTATTTGTTCTATGGTTTCAGCAAAAAGAATATTAATCGTAAGCTTTTAAAAGAATTCAAGAAATTTTGAAAAATGTTTATCCAACTTTTGTTGACGAAGTCTATGAGAAAATGAAAATGGTGGTTTTTCCAAGTCAATTTTTTAGTGGAGAAATGATCTCTCTAAACCTTTCTGAGCGTCCTCTTTAGGTTCTTCAATTTAATTTCTCTACTTCAATCTCTTTTTGAACTCTACATTCCAACTCTCTTCTGCTTCTAAGTTGGACGACATTATTCTAGTTTTTTTGATTTACTTCTGTGTTACTACGAAGTGTTCCTTTGGATCTATTGTTTAATGAATCTACTATTTGTACAAGTTGATTCTCAATATTTTTAACTGTAGCTACTTGATTTTGTAACTGATTTCTCGTTTGTAACACAACATCTTCTATAGACAACTTTTTCTCCTTAAATTGTAGATTACTGTTAAAACCTGAAGGATAAGTATATAATTATTATTACATTGGTTGTTCTAGTTTTTGAATGAGTTACTTTGTTGTTTCTCCATTGTTGATTATTATCACCCGAAGTATTGTTATTTCAGTTAAAGTTATGATTTTTCCAACCTAAATATAATAGTTTGAATATGGGTTATTTGGCTTATTATTTATGGTATTCAAAGTTTTTAATGATGTTCAAGAATCTATCATTTAGCCTAATGAATTCTCTTCAATTATTGAAATAAATTGAGAAAAATTTACTCCAAAGTGGTCTAACTTCTTTGAAATTGCAGCAACTTGATATGCTAACATTGCAAAAATATCAGATTCATGAATATTGACTAATTTCTTAAGATTTAACCTCTTAGAAGACCATTAAAATTTTTTAGTAGTCTTATTTTCAATTAAAGCATAAGCGTCATAAAATGGTTTTGACATCAATGAATCACCAGCAACGACATCGATAATAGATCTAAGAGATCCAACTAATTTACTGTAAAAAATTTGAATTATTAACCAATCTGGTACAGCATTGTGTGAACACTTTTTCAGTAGTTCTTTAAATCATTCTCACGCTTCAAAAATAGATTCTCCTTCAAGCTAACAGAAAAATGTAATATTATTTCTAAGTTTTACAGTTTTTATTGTGGAAAATATTTAACAAAGAATTTCTACGCTAAATCACCCTAAGTTTTGATAGATTCAGATGCTAACGAATTTAACCATATCTTAGTTTTATCCCTCAGTAAGAATGGTAAAAATCTAAGTCTAATAGCATCATCTGAAACACCACCATATTTAAACGTAGTACACAATTATAAAAAATTTGCAAGATGTAAATTTGGATATTCAGTTGGTTCTTCCAAACTGATTCTTTGATATCATTTGAATAATAACAGGTTTAAATTCAAATGAATTAGCCACTATAGCAGAATTTTAATCACTACAATAAAATTCATCTACTGTAGTGTTTGAATAATCTCTTAGAGATATAAATTCTTGTTGAATTTCAGTATTTTGTTTATTTTGGTTTGTTATTTCTCAAAATTTTTGAACTTTTTCTGTATTTTTTTATTTTTTTTATTTTTCTGACAGTTCTTTCTAATTCAGAATCGTATGGCACTAGTCCTTTAGAACCTGAACTACGCATACATTACTAGAAAACAATATAAAATAAAATCACACAAACAAGAACTTATATAAAAACAACACTACAATATTCTTGTAATAAATCTAAAAGTTTAAATAAGAGTTTCTAAAAATAGAAATTTATTTTCCTAAAAATTTCTTAAAAATTTTTTATACTCCCCGGCAACAACGTCAAAAACTTGATCCCGACTTTTATTACAGTACTACGAAGTATGTGGTTATATTCTCAATTTTATTTCTTTATATTTCTTCATTTCCAACGATGTAAAATATTTGATTCTGAAACAAATAAGAGTGCAATTATTATATTTAAATATTGGGATAATATGCAAGTATATGGATTGTTATCAAGTAATATATGATTTTTTTATTAAACCTCGAATATCGATCCCACATGGAGAATTACAATCTTTTAAGTAAGAAGAAATTAGATAACAAATTCTACTTTGCAAAATATTTTTACTCAAATTATAGATGTTATAATAGAAATGAAAGTTCTATTTTTTCTGATAATTTTTTTATAATTGAAAATTAAGTAAACTAACTAAATTTAATTAGATTTTTGTAAGATAAAAAATAATATAAATAAAATATTTTTCTCTTTATCATAAATCAGTACAAATATAATAATTTTGTTGTGGAAGTATTTAAATTGTGTTGTGTCAAATATAAACAATATTATTATTTATTGTTACTAGAGATGCTATAAAAAAAATATTAACTAATTTAAAATTTGAATAATCCTGAAGACGGGCTAGATAGGGAAGATACTAGCTCTCACTCTAGAGTTCTCTCTTCTCCCTCCACCTAAGGGCAACATCTCGTATCAAAACCTATAACAATAAGCCGAATTTGGAGTTTTAACATGTCACTCTAAAGTCCTCTAATTCTACACCCTTCAAAGTTTATTTCTCTATTTATTTGCACTCGACCATATAAATTACATTTTCATCCATACAATCTCATGTGATTTTTACCATTAATTGACTGAGACAATAACATCTCAGATCTTACATGTTCTCACAACAAATATTAATATCTTAATTAGTCAAATCAAGAAGTAAATGAAGTACAAAGATTAAAATCAGCACAACTTATTTCGGCATTAAAGACCAATACTTTACACAACTTTCATTCAACACTTAATCACTTATCGTATTAAAAAAAAAGATAACAAAAACTACTCAGAATTCATAGAAAAAACACAATCACACTTAAGTTTAAAAGTAGAAATCATGTAAACATACAATAAGTCTAAATTAAAACTAAATGTAGTCACAAAGATAAAAATTTATCTCAAATTTCTCTCCACCAAATTTTTTAAGTTCCTTCGAATCTTTTTTCTTCATTTCTCTTACAATACTCTCAACTAACACACTACAACTGCTTTTCTTCTCTCTAAAAGTATCCTAATTCTATGATAAGAGTGGTAGAAAGAAGTCCCTAAGAGAGGGGACGGCGGCAGCTAATTGAGTCTGACCTTCTTTTATAATCTTCTAATTCAAAAATGTGTCCACATGCAATGAATTTCCAAGAGTTGTCTCCTTTCAATAGTCATTTGAATGTATTTTCTTGCTCATTAGCCATAAACCACATTTTCACCAAGAGTTATTTCAAACAGCTCTTAAAAAATTCATCCAAATTCATTGAATCGTTAAATAACTACCTTTGACGCTTAAGCGCGAGGTCCTTAGCGCTTAGGCGCGGCCTTCTCTGTTTTCCTGACGTTTAAGCGCCAATTTTGGGCGCTTAGGCGTCACAATTCATTTGCACACTTTCTTCATTTTTGCTCCAAATTTCATCATTTTTCACTCATTTTACCATTTTTCATCCATTTAATTATACCTGAAAGAAAAATGTGTACACATACTGTATATTCCATGTGTATCACACCACCCACCACTCTTCATCATTTAGTACCAAAGCCAAAGAGATCCACTTATAGGCTTGCATTTGTGTTTTCTCTTTGGTTTTCTTTTTCCAAAAGAAAAACTTAGTAATAGAAAGTTCCTGTATAGTCGGTAAAAGAGTTTGACTTGATATAACCTATTTTGCACAATCATATACTAACTTCAACCATGAAGCAAAATCATACTAACTTCAACTATGAAGCAAAATCAACTAAGGAGACCACCTAATATAACCTATTTTGCACACAATCAAAATCATACTAACTTCAAATTTATTTCATTCCATTTCATTTTATTCTTGGAAAAGAGTGCATATGTTTATATAAGCATTGAAAAATAACCAAATGAACAGTAAAGGGTCGACCATGTTTGAAAAAAAAGGTTAACTTTTTTTTATCATTTTGATTTGTTTTGTAACTTCCATTAGTCAATCCGTCTTATTGACTTTTATAGGCCTAAGGTAGTGTACTTGGAAAAAATTGTCTTAGCAACAACTGATGGGAGCTAATTTGAACTACCTATTTGATAATGAGCGGTTGAATTGGTCCTGGTTTTGTCAACCCAACCAATTCTATAAAATTGACCTGTTCATTTTTTTTTTTGCATTTAACCACATTTAATTAAAGGTCCATTGGTTGCATATAGATCATGTATTAAGCTAAAATATATTATTTTAAAATTAAAATTCTTAAAATATTTTAAAACCCCCATTGTCGGTCAACTTTTTTTTTTGTTTTTTGAAAACTGAAAATAATTTTGAAATTTAATTTAACATAATAGCTACATAGTTTAGGTTTTGAAAGGAATATGTTTTAATTTTGAAAAAAATGAGACTGAATGGATCTCATTCGTCTAATAGTTTGCATAATCATGTCTGCTACCGCGAATATTACAACTTCCTGAAAGATAAGTGTACACCTCGGCGATGGACTCAATACTGCCAACTATGAGATTTGTGACATCTGTTTGATCTGCGAACATTTTTATGTGTGACTGATAAGTTCCACTATTTAATAAAAAATTTAAATAAAGTTTATTTTATCTGGGTTCCAAGTTCTCTATAAAGGCAAGTCTCTATAGTTAATTACATCTCAAATAACGGGGGTCACTTGAGAAAACTCTCAATAATGATCAGAGGTACTAGTCTTCAAGAATTCAAACTTTAGGTTGTCACGGTAGAACGTGAAAAAGCAAGTGGAAGTAGCTCAAATAGGAACAATTATTTTCGGAAGTTCAAAGGAAAGAAAAGATAAAGGATGTCATAGATCCTGAGAAGAAACCTCAGTGACCTCCCAAACTATCCTAATATGTGGCTGAGTTTTGAAACGATGTTATTTAGGTATTTAATCCTGCCAATTTTATTCTTTGTGACTTACACTTATATAATAACTGATTATGCAAATAGCCTACAAGAAAAAGAGGGTTTACGTCATTCTGGACGACAACATTGGAACCTAAGGCAAATTAGGACTTACACTGCTCAACATGACTATGCAAGAGCCTAAAGAGGGTGTGAGGATTTACGTCGCATTGGGCGAGCTACCTCGAAGTCCTATGGGTTGTTATTTAGACTAAAAAAATTTAAATGGTGTAGAATGACGACCACCTCCACTTGCAATTTGCTCCAAGTTCGTCGCAATGCTGCCCACGAAGTTCCTCCAAACTTCACATCAAAGTAGCAATTCTAATGTTTAAGGTTCAAAAGGTTTTACCAAGTGTGTTCCAAAGTCTTGATTTTGTTGTCATTATGGGGGGGTTAAAGTTGATTAGAGCGATATCGGTTATGATCTCACGGTTCCCTCGTTCCGGTACCACTATTTTCTTTTGAATTTACTTAATCCAAATGAATTGTTATACTCATTTAAACTGGGGAGATCTCGTTAGCAACCGTGGGTAACTTCATCCGAGGGACGCTCGTAAATTCAGAAATACATATTATGTTTTTGTTTTTTTTAAATGTTGTTTAATTTAAAAAAAATAATTTTATTTTGAAACTGAAATTGCAATTAGTGTTTGCATGATGTGTTAGAGCAAGAATAAATTGCATTAAAAAAATAACAATAAATAAATTATATTTGTGTCCGGCGTATCTGCTGCTACTATTCATGTTGTATGTTTAGCTCACAAAATAAAATATAATTTGCAGAGAATGTAAATAAATTGCAAAAAAACAAGCAGTAACAGCAGATGGAAACTCTAAACAGGTGATCCTAAGACTTTCTACAACTCTGAAGAGTAACTAGCAGGTGTGTACGGTGATCCTACAATCTCATACGGCTCCGAGCAGCAACTAGCAAGCGTGTACGGTGATCCTACGACCTCCTACAACTTCAGATAGAAACTAGAAAGCGTATAAAATGATCCTACGATCTCCTACGACTCTGAATAGCAACTAACAAGCGTGTATGGTGATCCTACGACTTCCCCGACTCCATATAGTAACTAGCATGCGTGTACGGTGATCCTACGACCTCCTATGACTCCGAGCAGCAACTAGCAAGTGTGTATGGTGATCCTACGACCTCTTATGACTTCGAACAACAATTAGCAAGTGTGTATAGTGATCCTACGATCTCCTACGGCTCTGGAAAGTAACTAGCAAGTGTGTACGACGATCGTACGACCTCGTACTGCTCCGAACACCAACCATCAAGTTTCCACGGCCCCAAAACAGTTCTAAAACAATGACAAAACCCTCTTAAAAAGATACCAAAACTGCAGCAAAACCAGTCCCAAAACATCTCCAAACAAGGTGTGTTTTAAAGGCTCCAAAACGCAAGTATAACAGTCACCAAAGAAGTGAATAAATTCTAAGCATGAAAAGATACCCTTCATGTTAAGAAACAGAGGTACCTCTTTTGTAAAATTAAGGATTTGGGTGGTGCAGATGTAAGGTTTAAATTTTGAACATGCAGAAAATATAAGAATTGTGTGGCGTGCATGTAAACTTTCCTCAAATCTAAATTGCAAAACAACACAAAGTTGGCAACAACTTCCCATTTCCGAAAATCATAAAGCAATGTAAAGCTAGCTTCATTGTTTCTCAAAATATCTGAATCATGAAGCAGAAGAAAGAAAATTGATTGATGCTTCCCAAATAAGCATAAACTAATTAAAACCTTTAACAATTGGATACAACTTTAAACAGGTGCT
>NEWO01000008.1:3291115-3347454 GCA_003013225.1 Phalaenopsis aphrodite
TGTCGAGCGGGAGAGAGGAGCTGTAGAGCGCAGAGGTAGAGCGGGATCGAGCGGAGGAGTTGAATCTGTCGTGCGAGGAAGCAGCGAGCGGGGCTCAGTCGTGCGCGAGGAGGAAGGCGAGCGGGAGAGAGGAGCTGTCGAGCTGGAGAGGAGCTGGAGAGCGCAGAGGTAGAGCGGGATCGAGCGGAGGAGTTGAATCTGTCGGGCGAGGGAGCATCCAGCGGGGCTCAGTCGTGTGCGAGGAGGAAGGCGAGCGGGAGAGAGGAGCTGTCGAGCTGGAGAGACACGAGAGGAGAAGGGAGCAGGGGGATGTCAAATCGGAAGAAGGCAAACGGGGATGTTCGGTCGGAAAAAATATTACATGAGTACCGCAGTTAAGTAAAGTATGTAGCCAATAAAATTAAGCCACTATATTTTGCGCGACAGAAAAAAAAATGACGCAGTAACACGAAGAATATTCCCCCTCGTGTTATTCATGTATTATTGTGTATTATTCATGTGTTATTGTGTCCTAAGAATATTCCTGATGTTATAATAACACAATAACACATCAATAACACATAATAACACATGAATAACACGGGGAAGAATATTCTCCGTGTTACTGCGCTGTTTTTTTCTGTCAGTAATATTCCTCGTGTTATTCAAGTGTTACTGTGTGTTATTCATGTGTTATTGTATCCTGAGAATATTCTTGGTGTTATAATAACACAATACACATCAATAACACATGAATAACACGCAATAACACATGAATAACACACAATAACACATGAATAACACGCAATAACGCATGAATAACACGGGGGAATATTCCCCGTGTTACTGCGCCGATTCTTTTTTCCTGTCGGGCGTGGCGTGATTTTATTGGCTACGCACGATATTTCTACGTGCGTAGTACTGATGTAATATTTTTTCGTTTGGTCGAGCGAGGAAGGGATGTTCGGTCGAACGAGAAAGGCGAACGGGGATGTTCGGTCGAGCGAAGCCCCAGCGGGATTTGTATCCCTCAAATTCCATTTAGTCGGTAAGCTTGCGTTGGGGCTGGGATATGAATAGTTTCCACGGGCAGAGGAGTTTTATTTAGCTGATAATAAATTTAATTAGGGTGAAATTAAATCACTCATTTAAAATTCAAAATTTTAAAATTTAAAATTGTTTAACTCTTGTTCAGCCCGAGTTCAGTCTGAATCGAATCCGAGTTGAACCTGGGTTGAGTCCGGGCCCGTGCCATGCTAATAAAAAAATGTGTATTGATTTTCGTGTTAATTGCTCGTGCGCGGAATCATAACAATATAAGTGTTCTTCCTAGCTAAAGTTGACGTCCTTGACACATCCGTGTGGTCCATTTTGTCATCCGGGTTTGTTCGGACTAGTTCGTCGACGGACAAGTTATCTCATGTTAAAATCGTGTGTAATGCGATGTGTGCACAAAATGCAGCGTCCGTGAGTTCTCGAATCACTAATGGTTTCCCTAGGGCTGCTCCTATTCATGCAGGAACTCAACTCGAGTTTCATGTGTCGATTCAAATCAACTGAAAGGAATGCCGAGGATTCGAAACCGCCCATACGAGACTTGAAGAATTGACGAGGTGGCTTGAATTTTCTAAGTGGTGCAGGTCCCAATTCTAGTTCTCTCCTCTAAGAGAGTCAAACAAGAAAAACCTAAGGTGACGATGTGGCTCGAATTTTCTAAGTGGTGTAGGTCCCAATTCTATTTCTCTAAGAGAGTCAAACAAGAAAAACCTAAGGCTATACCCTAGGCTTTAAGGAGAGAAATAAAAACCTCGCCCAAAAATGAGGTGGACACCCATACATGACGAAATAATCCAACCAGCATGCTCATCATCTAACTGTATTGCAGACTTCAACCATGAAGCTCATTTTTTTTCTATTTAAAATTTACAATATTAACTTTCATATGATGAAATAATCCTAAACTCGGGTCAAACCCATCAACCGACTATATAGGAACTTCCTAAACACTAGCAGGCTGAGATCAAGTCGAGCTCAGGTCAAACCCATCAACCGACTATATAGAAACTTCCTATAACTATACTTCATGAATATTCCTATAAGAAGCTCGAATATCGTGTCGAAATCTACAACATTAATATCAAGTAGCAATTCATTAACTCAGTTCTTTTAAGCCGGAAAAGAATTGATGTGTTTAACCATCCTTCAAGCTTCTCATTTAAGATATCGTAGCTCTTTTAATTTACTCCTACAGTGGAGGTTTTAGGAGTTTCTACTGACAATTTTTGTGACATAGACGACTGGTTCTACCTAATGGTTTCTCTCTTGAGTTCCTTCCGAGACTATAACATAGGTGATTGCTTTGAAACTCAGATGATGTGGCTATTAATGATCTTGACCTTTTGGTACTTTATTCCGCATGTAAAATGATTACTTCAATTTGTTGTGCTATGGCAAAAATCAACGGTCATTCTTTAAAATGGTTGTTTTCATAGAAACATATTCTGATTCAATTTGATGGTTATAAATAAGAATCTTAAATATATAACTAGGAGGGTAAACGAGCCGACACGAGTGAGCCTAGGATCAGATCGTGTTTGGTTTGTTAAAAATTATTATTGTTCATGTTGGGCTCAATTATATTTCAAACACAAAAAGTGTGCTCGTGTTCGGCTCGTTTGCTTAGTGAACTGAACATGAGTTGTTCACGACCAAGAAGACGTTTTGAAAATTTTAATCACGTAGTCGTAGGATGTTGAAGGTTGGCATAAGATTTAAATCTTATTGTTTATATTAAAACATCATTTAAATATAATTTAATATATTTTTATTTTTTTTTAATTAATAATTTTCATTGATTATAGATTTTTGTAGCCTTGTAGCCAATTAAATTTTTAAAAAATACTATTCATCATTATATATATAATTGATTAGTATTTCAAGCCAAAACGAGCAGGCTCATTTATATATCGAGCACAAAATACTGTTCGTATTCGACTTGTTAACTTAACGAACAAATCGAACACAAATTTCTTAATGAGCTGAACACGAGCTGTTTGCAAACAACAAGCTGTTTTGACGGCCCTATATATAACGATGTTTCTCAAAACATCTCTTCCTTCTTCTTCTTTTCTTCCCCTCCATAATTTAGCTTTTTATCATGATTAGTTAAAAGTGAGATTAAGTTCACCGAGTTTCTTATAATCTAATTCTCTTTTGTATTGTGGAATTGTCAATCATGTATTGATTTATGTTATTCATAATTTTAATATCAATAATTTATAGCATAAAATCATATATACCATCACAATTGGATTTCAATGCTCCACTAAATTATCAAATAATCGTTTAAGATCAACAACTTGTGCTCAGAATATTTTGCTTCTTCATTGCATTGTTTTACATATTGCATGTTTTATTTGCATGACATTACAAATCCAAAAAATATCATCACACCATCAAACTTATCCAAATTTTAAATCAACAATACAATCCAAGGCCTTTTTCTTCACTTTCATCTAGATAAAATCCCAAGTCAATCTAAATTCAAAAAATAGACAAGCAGCTAAAAACCTTAATACTTGGGGTCAGTCTTACCTGGATTGCCATACAAGCTCACACAGTCATTACTGCTCACAACATCCATTTCATAAAGATGAATGCATATACGGATCTTCCATTGAAAAAGAATGAAAATTCATCACTTCAAAGAGCAAAAAATGTCAAATTCGTCAATAAGAGTAACTGTGGCGCCATTCAGCCAACAACAGAAAAACAATTTGATTCGGTGCATCTTCAGGCATCTCCCTAAAGTTTCCATTAAGCACTAGATTATCTGCGGGCATTTACCAAAGTAAATTTGTAACCCCTTGATGAATTTACATTCTTTCCATAGAAGAGTTGGCAGAATGATCTTCCAGTTTAAGAAGTTTTAGATGCAGCTTCATCTCAAAATCCAACGGGAAAGTGTGCTTCACATTAAAACCAACAAAGAAGCGACAATATTCAGAACTGATGGGTTCTTAATTAATTACACGTCCTCAAAGCACCATTAAAGAACAAATAGAAGCAAACAAAGTAGCATGATAGATGATTGAAAATGAAAGGTTTTAGCTTTAAATAAAAATTTGCACAAATAATTCAGCTGTCAAAGCACTTAATGAGCTGCATGTATCACACGTAGAAAGCTTTACAAAAACAGGAGACAAGAAAGGAATCGAAAGAGCATATGAGATCAATTCTATACTGACTCATTTTAAAGAATCAGTCAGACATGTTGCAAAAATGCCCAATTTGCAGATTGTCCAACAAGTCCCACCACCATCAACTAGGACCCATGGAAGCATGCACTACAAGCCTCCAACTTTGGCCCTGGAAAATGAGCGGGAGATGTCAAATATGTTCATATATATGGGATGCCTTAACAGAGCCAAATTTATGGATTCAATTAAACTCCATACAAGTTGATTCACCAACACAATACTTGATAACAAGCAAACAAAATAGAATATAGCCTTTTAGTCCAGGAATGCTCCAAACTAAAAAAAATTGCCCACCAAAAACTTAACCTCAGAAGTAGATAAACATTGAACTATTGAGTGACTACTTCAGCATTACAAAAAATGTAATAAAAAAATTCAAATAATTTTGGATATCATATGAAATTTAAAATCCTTGCATATCCCAGCTGCTTAATCAAGAAAATCCCTAGTACACCATATGTGCAAATCTAGTAAAGTTTCATAAACAAACATCAACATCACAAATAAAAAAAATTGTTTTGAATAGTAAATTAAAGGCATTGATACCAATGGGAAAGCTCAATTCATTAGATAGCCCAGAAAGACCTGTGTTTGTAATGTTAAACACGGAACAATAATGTGTAAGAGATAATTTATGATCCACATTATACAGGGTATGCAGCAACTGCTATCAATATCCATCACAGAGTAATAACTTTAATTAGACAAACAGCAAGCGGCACCCTTGAATAAATGAGATTCAAATAATTGACAATAGCAGTAATAAATTTTAGCTGGAAAAATTCTATACTGAAGAGTGATATTATAAGCTCCAAGTGCGCAAGTAAGATGGCCACACATTAGAAGAAACTTCAAGGCAAGAAGACTTGATGAGTTAATAACTTCAATTTTTATAGCACTAAATTTTATGATACAAAATTGTGGCACCTGGATTTCTTTTTATTAAGAGCATGGCTTGAACTTCCATGATGCTGTACAAATTTTATACCACATAACAAAAGAAAAGAAAAAAAGAAAGCCTAAAAAAAGAAAGAAAGAACAATCTCCACTGACATAGGGATGCCTTTCAGTTATATAACAAAACTATTTGTTGAGATTAGCTAGATTTTTTAGCTCCATTGAATGTTCATCATTTGAAATGTGGAGCATTTGGCGAAGATTTGTCAGCAATGCTTCTTGTTCCCAGTTGATGGGCCCAGAAGCAAAAAATGCTGCCATTGTACTACGATAGGCATGTAACTCAATGCTATGGATACCTTGTTGCAATGCTTCCTTTGTTGGGAAAGATGCTTCTCTTCGTAAAGCAGCAGAAGCTTGCAAGAAATCATTATGAGATTCCATATATTGACCACTGCCATTAAAATGATGGCCCGTTGACCTATAAGGGCTTTTGTTAGCACCACAGCTACCAACAGAGGACGAGACACTCTCAGCATCAGTACGTTCTTGCATGACTTGAAGATAATGTTCACTGTCAGCATTTTCCCTTTGAACCACTTGAATTGCTTCATGGATTCCTCTGTCTATGTTGATTAAGGAATTACCTATATTTTTTTTGCCAAGCAATGTTTGTGATGGAGGAACAGCATCTACCTTTTCCAACATTGGGTTACATCCAAAGACACCTTGACGAAAACCTTCTTTCTCAACAGCCGTCTTCTTTCTTAAAGGCCCGGTACATTTTTCAACTTCCTGGAGGCAACCCCTCGACCTTTTCTTCACATTCCTAGCAACACTCGGATAAGAATCCTCTATATTTTTGTTAGCCTGCATTAGATAATCATTGTATCTTGGTACAGTTGAGATTAACTTTTCATTTGAGATCCCATTTGTTGCTTTATAACATCGTTTTCCGGCATCCTGACAGGAAATAGCACATATTTAGACCCAATTTCAAGTCAAGAATTATTAAGAGAAAAGCAGTAAATTTAAGTACATCATTATCCAATAATTAACTTTAGTTTGTTACCAGGATGAATCATGATGTTCTTCTTAATATACAATGACTTCAAATGTACAAAAAGAAAAACAAAGAGATAGCATGTATGCCTTCTAACCAACAAACAAAAAACTAATGGCATAATATCAGAGAAAGATTCAAAGATTATACCTTTGGAATAATAACCCATTTGTTATTCTCCCAACGTTTGATTAGCCTAATGCAAGATGCGTGGACAATGAGTTCTGCGGAAGAACTAACGAGCCTAACAGAGTAGTTTAGCCCAGGAGAAAACATTCTTATTTTGGCACGCATCCATGAGAAGTTATCAAGCACTTCAATACTATCACCCGGCATCCAATCCAAACGAGTTCTCTCAGCTGGAGGGCAGGGTCTGATGGAGCTTCTTGGTACTCTCTCCACAGAAGAATCAGCATCAGGTAGATTTCTATCATATTTAACATAATAGCTACGCCCATTTCCAGAAATGATCTCTGCACACCACCATGACCCTGAAGGATCTTCCCGCTTGTTTACCACTTCAACCTTAGTCCCTTTCTTCAACCTCATTTTTCACAATCTCCTGTCACCCAAACAAAAAAAAAAACAATCAAACCAATCAAAAGTAAGAAAATTTTGAACATGTGTCTGGTAACTAAAACAATCAAATGCAACAATTAAACAGTTCGCCAGAGAGATCCACTACAACACAACGCATAAATGACAACTAACATTCAATTCCTCAAAACCATTGATTTCAAATCAACCAACTGGAGTTATAAATCAAAAATATCAGCTCTGCAACAACAGTATCAAAATCCTCACGCATCCGAATGAAGCATCGTCCTTCCTACATTCAATCAACTGAAAACCAATAATTAAAACATCGAAACTCCTCCAAAAGATGCCGTAATAACCGATTAGGTCTTAAACGTAATAGATATGCTTTATATCAACATATAACTCCTCGAACAGCAACAATTATACCTTCAATCTCATCATAAAAGTTCAAAACAAGTGCATTGCAAATCTTCAAATCGCTAAAGAAAATACCATGAACCAAAAATCACAAACAGCTAAAAATTACTGATTTAAAACACAGATGAAAAGCTACGCAAATGTATCAAAGCATTTCGTCTCAAAAATAACTAACTTTGTAATCAAATGCAAGTAAAACTAATCACACGACAGTAAAATTAATCACTCACGATTAATCACAGCGAACAATAGCAATCTATCAAGACAAAGTTCAATCAGCAATTCTGATTTCCCTTCCCCTCGCTCTCCTCTCAATCTCTGGTTAACACCTTCAAGCCTTCTCTTCTCCACCGCAGCAAAACACAATATTTTCCAATTTTGAACGTAAATATAGTATTCGGAGAAAAATAAGCTGATAATGGATCTAAAAAAGTGATTTTTAATTGTTGCTTTGCGGGTATTTGGAGTCCGGCTTAATCTCCCCTGTTCCACTAATCCGACTCGGTCTGGGTCCGTCGATCTATTAAGGAGTCGCACCCGAAGTTTGGATTGATCGCATGATCCAACGGCTCTAATCTGTGGGTTGGCTGAAACGACCCCCGCGTTCCCATGCGAAAGTGTAGGTCAAAACGTCATGACCTGGTTTTTAGCAGAAGATGGCTTGAATTTCGCCTCATCGTCTCAAACCGAATCGTGACTCACCTGAAACAAAGCTCTTAGTACTTTTATTTTATTATTTATTGAATAATAAATATTCATTTTATAAATCAAAATATGTTTATTCATTGACTTATTTTTAGGAGACTATATATCTTGATATAGTAAAAGAGTGCTATTCTTATAAATGGAAACTAACCATGCCTCAATTTGGTTAAGTGTGGCACGCATAAGATCGACCAAAATAACTTTTCTTTTTGACCGTCCGTACCGATTTACCTATTGATTTTATGACAAGTGAGTGTGGTTAATCATTGTTCGCATCATTTCCACCCATTGCCGTCTTTAACCATTTTGGTTGTCCTTGAGCCATGCAAGTTCTTCGTGTTTTGAATTTAGGGTGTCATCAGAAGCTTATGAGAAATGATTATCAATCGTGATGATTTTCCTTGTTTGGAGAAAATAACAGTGTACTCCTAGGCGGCGCTTGATGTGATGATGTTTAGGATATGATTTGTTACTCAGATAGCTTTAACTTATGGCATCTCAATATATTGAATATGTTGTTGTCATTATGTGTCGTGTCTAATAAAAATTTGGTGAGAGCATGGTACTTGTTCAAGCTTAACTAACAAATGATTATCCAAAATTTATAGATGTAATGGTGCAGGATTTAGTTAGTTTTTTTTTTCCATGAAAAGAGTAAAACAATGTGGAAAAGAATGATAATTTTGATATTATTAGAAAAAGTTTATTTTGTAGATGAAATTATCAATCTTTTCCTAAATGTTAAGTTCTATGATAGTGAAAATTGAGCATGAGATTTCATAGTGCATGTTGAGAGTTGCAACATGGCTAGAGTCTTATAAGAATCAATTCGCCTTCCTCAACCAAGTTGAGGTGTCCATTGTCCGCTTGTTACTTCATTTGGTGTCGTGCATTGTTTTTAAAGGAGACACCACATTCCCGTTGGTTGAAATTAACAACCTGCTAAAATGAGCCAAGTTATTTGACATTGTTAAGATTGCGAAAAAAATATTTCGAGTTTAAGTCATGTTATTTGAGACTTATAAATTAGTTAAATTATGTCAAATTAGATCAATATCACCTATTTGAGCCTAAATAGATAGCACCCACTTCCCACATGGTTTGGCATAACTAATTGGACAAATTTAATAAAAACCTTAAAAGGATTTTAGTTTAAGATGTTAAGAGTATATCCCAATCAAATTCAAGGCATTTAATCCAATTGGTTGATCATATTTTAATAAACTAGTCAACTTCATTTACTATAGATTACTTAATGTGTACAAGGTTAACAGAGATAACTATGGAGTACAACTAATCAATGAGATTTGCCCAAACATCTCTCTTACCAATAATTCATTGCTATCTCATGGCTTCACCCCAACCCATGGATGCTACTGATCATGATAAATGAAGTTGAAGGGGGCAAATTTCATAAACCTTTATTATGAAAGCTTCGCTAAGGGGAGAAAATAATAAAACAAAGAAAATAAATCTAGTGAATTAGTGAGCTTTCCAGCAATTCCAGTAATTCTTTTAACATTGTAAAATTTTTTTATTCTAGATTAAGAAATCTTAAATGCCATTAACCACATATTTGATTTTGGTTTATGGTTGTTATTCATGTGGTTGATTACAAATAAATGCTAGAAAATGGTGGTTGCATCTCATCTTTCAAAAGATGAGAGAATCCAAGTTTTCAAGCTTAAGAGCTTGTGGAGGTGAATAATTTAAAATCCTTAAAAGCTATAAGAGTGGATGGTCTACGAAGATAACTTGGTCATAATAAGGCTAGCCCACTTGCCATAAATGCCTTAGTCCTCCCTCAAGCTATGCTTCAAACCCACATGAGAGCTAAGGGACAAAATTGATATTTTTAAATCTATTTTAGATAGATTGAATGGATTTGATTGAGTTGAATCAGTGGTGATCCAACCTTCATCTAATTTTAAGTTGTATTTTATATTTTAATTTGGATTTTGTTTTTTGATTAACCAATGAATAAAATTACTTAAACTCATATTCATACATGCATTAAAATATCAGGAATCCCAAAGATTTATTTTCATATTAAAATTTCTTTGTTTTGTAATTTAAAATTTCAAAAATCATTTATTTTAATTAATTGATGGTCTAAATAAATTAAGCAAACTGCCACATTCATTTTTCTACTTGATATTGATTTAATAAATATTCAAAACTCAATTCATGATAATTTGAATCATGCATTCCATGCTATGATTTTCTTTACTACATTTTCACTATTCAAAAACTATAATAAATAAATTTTAATTCTTAAAATTTAGAAAATTTTAGAAAATATATATTGAATATTTCTCTACCATCTCGAATAGATATTTTAGAGTTTGTTTAATGAAAGTAATCAATTAAAAATAATGAATTTCATTGAATTAAAATTTTAAAAATATTTAAAAATTTTCAGAATTATAGAAAAAATTAGAGAGTATCAATGAATCATAACTACATGACTCTAAAGTTTTACATGGTAAATACTTGCAGCATCACTCTAAATTGTATTAGTTTATGAAAATACCATTGAACATGATATAAACACTTGATAACTTTGCTGATATAAGATCATAAGCTTAACACTAAAATCCAAATATTATTTTATGTACCATCAATATATAATTTTAATTTATTCTTGTAGTTAGTTTCATTGATTTGTCCTTATTTATTGTGATTTGGGATTTGTATGACCAATCATATGCTAAAAGATTAGTCTTTTCTATACTTTAAATAATTAAATATTTATTTATAAATTAATTTGCTTAAAATAAGGAAATCTATCCGGCTGTTTTTTAAAGTACAATGCTCTCTTTATATCTTCTAAATGAGACTTACAGTTGAGCTTGCTAGTGATTAAAATTTGAAGCATTTCTAAGCAACATGAACAATTCTTATGCATATAGAAATTTCATACATATCTATATGCAAACATGAATTTTTAATATGCAGGGGTCTTAGCACACTATGTAATATCAATCTTAACTTAGGAAAAAAAATTATGTTCAGTTGAGTAGAATTAACTACCTACAGTTAGACTTTCTTTGTTTTCTCCTCTAAAGGCAAATTCTTATACTACCAATGATTTTTAAGTTTTACATTTTTTTCAATGAAACACCCACAAATTATCTTTTTAGGAATCTCAAATTTTTTCTTTGATTTAAAATCACATGAATCATTTGTGATTTTCAATTCATGGTTGATAATAGAATCTCTAACAATGTTGTTTGATTGACCGCCTTCATGGGGAAATAATTTCATAATAACTTGGGTTGGCTAACCCTTGAAGACTTTACTAAGATTATTTTTACTGTTTTTAAAACTTTGTTATCATTAACTCACCTAAATAAGCCCATTATATTTTTTTCAGAGCCTTTGATGACTTAATAATCATTATTTTATATGAAAATAAAATTATCTCACTTGGTTATGGTCATTAAACTCTGCTTTATCGATTGATGGTTTCAAAGTATAAACTATCCTATCATGATAACAATTATTGAATCATAATATTTTTAAAATATTAACCTAAACTATTAAAATTCAAGAAAATCATACTTTCGAACAAGCTAGTTTGATGCTTGCTTTTCCTAGGCTTGTAGCCTAATCAAATTTAAACTAATTAGGCTCAATTCAAGATAATATGACGCTAAACCTAATAAAAACCCATTAAGATCCAATTAAGTTTAAGTTACTTAAGTGAATGAAAAACTAAAGCTAATTTAGCTAGCATATTACTTAGGTCCTAATTATGCTCTTGCAGCAAATTCAACCTAATTGGGCTTGACATGGACCTTGCATAAAGCCATACTAACTCAACATAATTGGCCTATGTATATCAAAATTAAGGATTGGTTATATCTATTTGAAAAAGAGCTTGAAGTTCTAAGTAAAAGGTCCTTTGGCCTTATTGACCCGACCCGCAATTATGCAGATATTTATGTTTCTTATAATGCCAAAAACTTGTCTCAAATTATATTTAACGGCAAGTGAGAACAAATATAATATGATAAAATTAAAAGAAATAGTTTTTTCGCTAGGGGTACTATGCAAGTATATGTATCATTTCAAGTAATATAGAGTTTTTTTTTAAAACCCCAGTATCGATCTCATTGGAAAAACGTAAATGAAAAACAATGAAAATGAAATAAATGAATTTTAACTTTAAGAGAACCTTACTTAAAACTGCAGCAACTATCTAAAGATGAAAATCAAGTTGACTAATTTCTACAAAATGCAAGTAAAAGTAAATGAAATGATTTTAGAAAATATATAAAAAGAGACTTCCTCTTGCAAAAAATTTATAAGCAATGTAGGATTTCAAAATTATTTAGAAACTTAAATGTGGTATTGTGAGAAATAGGAGCATACATATTTTTTACTTCTTTTGAATTGTGAAAAGAACGTTGAATAATCTAAAGTTGGTGTCATCATGTATGATAGTGCTGGGTAAGTTATACTCTCTCACTCCTAGATTGCCCACTGTGTCCTCTCTATAGGACCTACCAGTGACCCGTAATTCCAATCTCTAGACTAAATTAATAGAAGAATATAGTTTTTCACTCTAGAAACATCAATTCTATGTCCATCAAATCTTATGTCACTATCTATTAGCACCCTCATTCAGACGATCGTCACTGCTCATTCCAAGGTAGAATGTGATACTTACAAGTTAAGAAATCTTAGCCCTCTTGGGTATATAAGTTTCTTCAACAAATTTTAACAATATAAGTGATCAATTTGCAAAGTAAATGAAGATCCGGTAAAAATATCACACAATTTTTAGGAATAAAAGAAGTTCTAAACAAAAACAAAAAATCACTTACTTAATTACTTCATATTGCAAGGAGAAAGAGAGAAAACTACTCAAAACGCATGGGGATAACAAAACAAAACATATTTATAAAACTCAAATCCAAAGTACAAACTTAAAGGCAAAGATACAAATACTTATCTTGAATGATTCGTCAAGTGCTTTTTTGAAGTTCTCTGACTTCTCTAACTCCAAAAGCACTTACAAGACTCACAAACTCTAGAAATAACAAAAACTCACAAAGAAAACTTCTCACACTCTTAAAACACTCACACACTATGTGACTCTATATATTCGACTCCCTTAGCCTCTTGGAATTAATCCATATTTATAGAGCTTCAAAAATGACCAAGGGTTGTTTCAGATATCTCTTCAAAATTCAGTCTCATTCAATGAATCTTCTAGAAAATAATTGTGGTGCCTAGTCGCCAACTGTCACGCCTAAGCACCAGCCAAGTTCTGTATTTGGCGCCTAGGCGCCAGTTTGGCTGGTTTGGTAACTTTCTTTAGTTTAGCCCNTGTATTTGGCGCCTAGGCGCCAGTTTGGCTGGTTTGGTAACTTTCTTTAGTTTAGCCCATTTTGCTCATTTTTTAAGTATTTTTGTTTCTTTTTACTCTTAAACTCTTTTTCTTGCACCTGCAACCAAAAATATAAAAATATATTTCAATTAAACATAATATCCTCCAAAATTGAGCATAAAATATGCATAAAAAATAGGTAATTTTAAGGTAGATCAATTCCCCCAAACTTAAATGTTACTTGTCGTCAAGTAACATTTCTTACTATATATAAGAAGTATAACTTATGAAAGTGAGTTTTAGTTGAAGATTTTTGTAGCTTTTGTTTTATAAATATAATAGTGAAACATTAAAAAGATTTTTAATAGCATAGGGTAAAACTAGAATGTCAAAATTATTAGTCGTCAAGTCTAAAAATTTTGATTTCCTATTTATTTCAAGAATATTTGTAATTTGTCATATTCAAGATACTTAGAAGAATTACAAGAAAAAGAATCTCATGAAGACTTTACGAGCAAGGATTTTAATACTTTATAAATAAACTTAGAAATGTATTTAAGTCCCTTTCCTTAAGATGATTTAAGTGAAACCACTTCTTCTCACATATATTTTCTTTTTTTTTATTTTTCTTTTCTTTTTTCTTTCAAGATCATTTTTAATCATTTCTTTTTCTTTTCATGTAATGTGAGGATTATTATATATGGATAGTCTTTAATGATTTTGAACTCCACTATTCTCTTCTTAAAGTTAAAAACCTTTCAGATTTCCTTACTTGATAAATATGTATTAGACTTATAAAAGATTTTTCATAATGTCTCGATTCTTTCTTTTCAAATAAAAATCTAAGATCTTTAACATTTCCAAAAAAATACAATTTTTCTTTACTTTAAATAGTAAAAACAAAATTTTATACTCTTATACTAAATATTCAAATCCATTAATCTTTATTATTAAAAACTTTTACTTAAGTTTACTATATTATTTATAAACCCAAAATTATAGTTATCTCAAGAAATCCCAACATACCATAGGTCATATTTAAATAATTTTTGAAAATATTTTTTACTTAGGACAAATAAGATTTAGTTTTAAAATTTTTTTCTCCCTTCCCCCAAA
This sequence comes from Phalaenopsis aphrodite, assembly GCA_003013225.1. Lineage (NCBI taxonomy): Eukaryota > Viridiplantae > Streptophyta > Magnoliopsida > Asparagales > Orchidaceae > Phalaenopsis > Phalaenopsis aphrodite. The sequence goes on from NEWO01000008.1 coordinate 3,305,430, forward strand.
CTTAAATTTTAAATTAATTTGAAACAATTCAGTTTATAATAAGCATAAATAAAGAGAAAAATTTTAAATTTCTAAGCAGGAGAACATTACAGGTGCAATAAAAATAAATTGGTGCTGAGTAGAAGTAGACAATTTAAATTAAAACAGGTATATCATGAAAAGCTTGCAAATATAAAACTCTACTTTAACACATATCCAATATTAAATAAAAGAGTAGCAAAAAAAAGCAGTGATAAAACAGAATTACACCAAGTAATCCTACATAGTCATACATCATAAATTCAAACATAGGAAACAATAAACAGATCTACGACAGAAAAGTAAGAAAGCCCAATCATCTCCTTCAACGTCATCATCACCATCAAAATCAAATGATATGCCTTCATCCATAGATTTTGGGCCTGCATATGGAGTAAATTGAGGGCAAGTAGAAAAATCAATTGACTGGTCGCCCTTCATGAATTTCACTAATGTCTCGTCATAATCAGCATCATAATCACTCTTTCTTCTAACATAATATGTCATGTGATCAAATTTATTTTACATATATTCTATACGACACTTCATAAAAAACATATCATTCTAGTGTTCCAAATATCTTTCACTCAACACATCCCAGAAACCAGATGGAAGCTCTGTAGCAGTGGAAGTAGAAGGTCTAGAAGTAGAGGGCCTAGCATGAGTAGTAGAAGCACCTTGAGTTCTATCTCTAGGTCATCCATATACATCTACATTGGCCTTCCCAATAGGCTTATGTGGCTTCAACTGCTCTTCTCAATGTTCAAACTTTACTTCAAAGTCTTTGCAAATAGTAAATATCAAAAATGGAAAACCAAGACCTGAAGTGGTACTAGCTATCGCAGAAGAACTAATAGCCTCAAAAATAAGAGAACCAACATATAGGCTTCCTCTCTTGAATGCAGTAATTAGAATGGCTCTTTCTCTTGTTACCTCACTTAAATGATTTGAAGGAATGAAGCGAGAAGAAATAAAATAATGTCATGCCTTTGAGGTGTCATTGAGCTTGGAAGAAAAAAAATTTACCTTATGATCATTCTGAATCTTCTAGGCTCCACGTTTATCAGTCAAATATGCAACAATCTGATCTAACTCTTCTTCAGATGGAAAGAACTCTGAATAGAAATAATCAATAGCAGGTGGAAGACCATATATCACATTAATCCTTTCAGAACTAAACTCTACTCCTCTTCCTCGAACAAAGAGCTCGTCATCATCTGCTTCAGGTAAGTTTGCATAAAATTCTCGTATGACAGCGATGACGACAATAGCAGTAAAATAGCAAAAACTTTCTCATTGTCGAGCCACAATAACATTTTCTATAGCTCCACTGGGTCTGTAAAAACTTCGCTCTGAAATAAACTTTCTTGACGATGCAAATTCGTTGTAACGAATTTGTGCTTTAATGTTAGCAAATTTAGCAATGTCAAAATTTTCCTTTCCCTTTCCCCGCTTAATCTTAGGAGTCATCTAAAAATTTGAAAAACTCTAACAAATTTTAAAATTAAGATACAAGGCTTCCTACAAGCTTTTTCAAGCAAACAAGGATTAGATCCATGGATTTTTTTCACCACCAAATCAAAAATTTTTGCAATTTTTGGTCTCCACTTAATGTATGAAAATTCATGGTGAAATCACAAAATAACTATGCTAAAATGAAGATCTAACCTCGAGAAGATGAAATTTGGTGGTTTCGAGCCAAGAAACTTGAAAATCGGAGCTCTAAGAAGCGCCCCAGTTCAGATTTTTGAGAAAAAGAGGAAGAAGGAGCTTAGGCGTCAAAAGGCGTCGATTCGGTTTAATAAGTGAAATTTTTGAGTTTCAGCCAGTTCAATCGAACCGACACCTGTCTCAAAATTTTCCTTTCTTGGATTTTAAGTGCAACACAATAAGACTAATGATTATAAACTAAAATTTCTCATTAATTTAATATCACACCTTTTGTTTATGATCTCCCAAACATCTTCTAACTTCCAATTATAACTCTTAATTTAAGATTAATTCACCAATCTAACACCTAATTTACACAAACATCACTTCATTATAAACTTACAAATGACAGTATAAAAAACATAACAAACACAATTAAGTAGTACAACAAAAGCAAACCAACACACATTCAATTACAAGATTAAGTAGCACACAAATCACATTCTTACTAAAGTGGACACAACATAAACACGTAAACACTAGAATTCTTCCAATGATCAACACTTGTTGATCCCATTCTAGTCACCCTTCTCACATGTCAAATAGTTGTGATCAAATGTGTGGAAGAAAGGAGCATGAGGAAATTCCATGGCTGTTTTTTGGTCAATCCAATTGTTCTTTCAATACATAGTTACCTGATAATCCTGAAAACACGCCATGTGATTGAATTAGAGTTTCATCTACCACTCTAAATGTTTATAATGATGATATATTTCATGTTACTTGTTGTGCAGATGTGACAACTCCTCTTCAATATTCCCCAATTTGCTCGTCACCTATTCTAAATCAGCGCCAGAAGCCCATTGAAACAGGTTTGGGCATCATTATGCCAAACTTATTTCTAATCGTCATTCCATTATCTCTACTCTCCATGGAAGCAAGCAAGATCTCAAACTCCTTCAACTTACTTCTCTCTAGTCTAATTTTCAAGGGTCTGAAGATTTAGCATGAAGGTAAGGCAGTTTTATAGAAAACAAATGGAAAAAACTACTTGGGGCGGATTTCCCCACGTCCAGAAACTGTGGCGTCGAGGCGCCAGCTTCACAGGACTCTAGCACTTAGGCGCCAATTCTGGCGCCTAGGCACCAATGTCCTAGTGAACACTGATTCACCTATAGTCGAATTTCCTTAATTTTCAATCATGTTTAATTCCTTAAATAGTGTTATTTTTTCAAAATTTAGTCACATTCAGTGAATCTTCTAGAAAATAACTGTGACGCCTAGGCGCCAGCCAAGTTCTACATCTGACGCCTAGGCGCCAGTTCGACTGGCTTGGTAATTTTCTTTAGTTTAGTCCATTTTGCTCCTTTTTGATGCATTTTTGCTCTTTTTTACTCTTAAACTCTTTTTCTTGCACTTGCAATAAAAAACATAACAATATCTTTCATTAAAGCATAAATTGAGCATAAAATGTGAAAAATATGTAATTTTAAGGTGGATCAGCGGTACAGACCATGTCCCAGCCACAACTCGTTTTGAATCTAGTCGGGGATGATGCTTAAATCTTATTGACTGAGAATCACTTCTCGTCCTCTAGCGGTGAAAAACATGTCTTCTCCATGACTCATTTTGATTCCAGTCTAGGATAATGCTTAAATCTCATTGGTTTAAAATCACATATCCATCCTCTAGCGTGCAGACCATGTCCCTGCAACGACTCATTTAGATTCTAACATGTGATGACGCTTAAATCCCGGCAGCTGAGAATCACTTCTTGTCCTCTAGCAGTGTGGAAGATGTCCCCACCACGACTCATTTCGGCTCTGGTTCGTGATAATGCTCGAATCCCATCCACTGAGAATCACATTTCTCATCCTCAGCCGGTGTGGACCATGTCCCCGCCGTGACTCATTTTGGTTTTGGCCTAAGATGTGGCTCAAATCCCGCTGACTGAGAATCACTTCTCATGCTCTAGCGATGCGGACCATGTCCCGACCATGACTCATTTTGATTCTGGTTCGGAATGACACATGAATCGTGTTAACTAAGAATCACATTTCTCATCCTTTAGCGGTGTGGACCATGTCCCTGGTACGACTCATCTCGGTTCTGACATGGGATGGGGCTGATGATGAGGCAGTGTGATGTGTTGATAAATATAATGGCGATGGTTGTGATGTAGTGGTGGTGTTGCAGATGTTTATGTTTCTTATCTTCTTTTATATCCCATGAATTTATGTTATTTAGTTCTTTGCATATTGGCTGTTGTAATGGGCAAGACAAAAGAAATCAGTTTGTCTGCTACGTGGGGTAAGGAGATGACATCAACATTTTGTGACATCTGTGTCAAAGATGTCGGGTTGGGAAATAAGCCAACCACTTATTTTAACATGAAAGGTTGGTAGAATATACTAAAAAAGTTTAAAGAAAGCACAAGGAAAGAGTATGATCGAATGCAATTTAAGAACAAATCAGATCAATTGAAAAGGGACTGAAAAATACGGAAAGAGCTAAAGCGAGGATCTACAGGCTTGGGTTGGGATTCTATAAAGCAAATCATCGATGCTTTTGAAGAATGATGGATCAAGAGATTGGATGTGAGAATGTTTGAAATTTAAAATCATTGTAAAGTTACAACATTTTCATTGATCAATCTAAAGATTTATTAATTGATTTGAAGGAGGTGCCAATTGCGAAAAAAATTCAAATTCAGTGGCATTGACCCTAAACTTGAAGATAAGTTGGATCGTATGTTTGGTGGAGTGGTGGTCACAGGCGTGCAAGCATGGGCACCAAACGAGAGAGGGCAGAAAACCCGATCTGAGCAATTAGAAGTATAGCAATCTGGTGGGTTCAATGAGGGGTTTAACCCAAACCTACATGAAGTAGGATCTACTAGTCGATCAAAATGTCGCAGGGTTGAGAAAAAGCAAAAAGAAGAAGCCACTTTCACCAGAAGTCAAATCTCCCAGTTGTTGGCTCCATGCACCAGTGAGCCTTAGTGGGTCACAAGTAACTTCCATTCAGCAGGTCATTTGGACATATGGAAGATACTCCAGAAATTGACTAGGACATGTAATTTTATTTGTTCTCCATGAAGTTGTTGGATGACCCGACCAGGAGAGAGTTTCTTATGATGATGAAAACTACATGTATGATTAATTACTTAAGATGTCATTACGATAATCAGAATGCATGAATTTCGCATTATTTGATAGACTAATTTATGTTGTTTGGATTTCAGTTTTATTATTTTTTTAATTTGGACATCTTCAAATTATTTCTTATAATAGAGTGTTTTTTATATGCTATCGTGTTATGCTAAATGCATTTAAATCAAATTCAGTGTTCTTTTTTTGTGATAGCTGATTAAACAATGAATAACATAGATAGAGAAAGATGCAAAAGAAAAATTATAGTTGCATTATGTTTAATATACAAATATTACAACTCATATGTTGTTCGATCTCCCTGCATGACCTCTACTTACATAGGCGACAAATGAGTTAGGGATTTGCTTGTAAGTCACCCCACAAGCTTTAACCACATTTCCAAATGACACTGGCCATTTTCACTTCTCTATTGGAGGAATTGCACATAAATCATGGTCTCCATGGTTTATCCAGGATGACTTCAAGAGGTGTGTTATATACAATTCTTTATATATTATCACAACATGTGTCCATGAGGGGTGTCATGGAATGCTTATAACTCTCATCTAAAACCATCATTAGAGACTTCTCTATTGGGCTAAACGCTTTGATTAGTTTGTCATCAAAAGTTATCATCCCCGAAGATCCCACACTTCAAAGCACACCACATGACCACCGTTATATACCATATTTTAAGGTAATTTCATGTGTTCACATTTCCCTAAATTTTACTTGAACATGTCTCTAATATATTTGATAATTGTTTTAGGATTGTATTGGAGTGATTGATGGCACATGTGGATGCATGTGTTCCCAATAGTGAAAAAATTGCATACACTGGATGATGTGGATCACCATCACAGCATGTGATGGTTGTATATGATTTCAATATTTGTTTCGCATTTGTGATGGCCGGACGAGAAGAGAACACACATGAAAGTCATATTTTAAATTTTGCTATGAGAACTCATATGTATAACTTCTGAAGCCGCATTTAGGTTAGCTTGAATATTAATAAATGAAATATTAATTTCTTTTGCAATATTAACGATTATTTTTACACTAAGAAAATATTATTTGATTAACGTTGGATATCTATTACAAAGAAGGTATCTCAAACCCTGTCCTGATACCAAATATCACATTCCTAATCCTAATTTTTAAATGGCTAACGATGTCACTCCGAATAGGAAAACTATGTTAAACAAGAGACACTCCTCCTTACGAGGTATCATTGTAAGGACATTCAGAGTTTTGAAGAAGAAATGGGTCATACTGCGCGATATGCTTACATATCTATTTTCCAAAGAATTGCAGATTGTGGTGGTCTCAATGACTCTTCACAGCTATATTCGATGGCAACCTTTGTGTAACTACCTTGACCTGAATAGAGCTGATGAAGATCATGTATGTCCCTGTTAAAGCATATGAATATCGTCTTGGGCAATCTTTAGCACAGGCCAAAATTGATTTGTTTGAAACTTTTTTTTAGGTGGGGAAGGTGCAAGCAAGGTGATAAAGTTGAGGGAACGAATTATAAGTGTTATAGTTGGAGGCTGAATGGAGGGAACATCTATTTTCTTGTTGTTATTTTATTTGTAATGTGTTATTAAAATATTTATTATTTGTTGTATCTGATTTTTATACAAATCATGTTTATTTCTAATCCCAATTTTATTTATATTTCTTATGCATGCATACTTTCCCACCAGAATGACCGATGAGGCAACCATGGATAAATTATATAAAATAAATTTTTATTACATATTTTTGTATGCTTATGATAAGACATTCAACCTTATGGGTTCTTCCTGATGGCTTATATGTCACTATTGGTTCTTGTCACATATGAAATCCCAATGAAGGCAACTAAGTTCCTCTCCTTTTTTTAGTGTTAGGTTATTGAGAATCTTTTGGATGGCTTTTTTTTTGTGATGTGCATATATAATACACACAAGTCTGGTATTACGTGTGTTAAAGGCAATCAAGAATTCTTTTTTTATAAGGTCTGTTGTCTTCTTGTAGTGATAGATTCATTGGTTTATATATTGTGTTCTCTTAGACCTCACAGCTGCATAAAACTTTAATTTCTTATTTCTATTATTTATTTCCACTAATGTTACATCTAAGCGTCTGTGCTTTGTGATTTTAAGACCTCAGAAAAGATGAGCTCAATAATTTCCGGTACCTCCAGAGCATTTTATTACTACAGCGAACTACAATGTTTCTTGCCTATTTCACGACAGTCGCATAGTTACAAGAGACAGTTTTACAAGTGTCCGAGGAGAAGTCGAATGTTGTGACTTCATTAGGTGGGTGGACGGGTTGAAGTATTCTATTGTCAATAGTGAGTGAGCGTGAAGAGTTTCCTTGGATGATGACTTATCTCGTGAGATAAATCATGTGCATTTTAAAAATAATATTATCATATTATTAATTATTATTTTAATAGCAATTTTTTAAATTTTGATTACCATGTTACTAACTATTTAGTAAAGTGTAGATTTTTATTTTGTAATGTTCAAAGTGGATATTTGTTTTCAAGTATGGAATATGCTAATATGAAAAATTATGTTATAAAAATCACTGTAGTATAGAGACAGAAAGATCATTTGTTCATAGACAGCTACATCACAGCTATTTTAAAACTGCAAAAAAATAGACAGACAATCAGTTTATTCGCAGCAACTTATGTGCAATAGTTTTCTATCACAGCTACTATGCAACAACTTTTAAATAAGCTCCAGCTAACTCATACACTAAATAACTGACAATAAAAAAGATGAAAAAAAAAAAACTTCTTTAGTTTAATGTATGGTATTTGTGCTACAAAGGGCCACAAAAACTTGCTAAGTTGTTAAAATTTAACACTTTAATTCTAATATTTTTCTTGGTTAGTAAATTGGAAACTTGCATTTTACAATAATTTTATTCATCACTCAACTATTGACACATATTCTCCAACTTTCAACTTTTCTTAAATGTAACAAAATTGGGCTACGCATGAAGAATAAGCTCCAAAAAAATAAAACGGAAAAACTAAACTCCCTAAAAAGCTACTTTTTAGGAGCTAACATAAAGACAGTTCGAAGATTAATATATTTCAACACTCATATAATTGGATTTTTTTTTTCTCTCACCTAATTAAATCAAGCATTTGAAGACTACTATTACTTGAGCACAAACTTGTAGAAAAATCAAAACCAAATGAAACCAAAACAAAAATGCATATAAGGCATAAACAACAATGTAAGACTTCATCTCAAAAGCCAACATTATTTGGATATCCTTTTTTTCTGCTTCCCATTATGAAGACCATGATCATCTTCTTCAAGCTTTCTTCTTAGATGAATCAGTTTTTCCTCAGCATCTGGACTTTCACCAGAAAGGTTTAGTGCATAAGCTGCTCCAATTTGTCTCTTGCATTCCTTGCTTGCAATGTCATGAGAAACCACTGATTAAACATCAAAAGATCAGCTGTTAAAAGAAGAGCCAGAAGTTTGAGACAAAACATCAAGAACCAAAATTCATGTTGAGAAGTACCAGGTTTTGGGTAATCTTTGCCAATAATACAATTGGCTTGGCTTTGGATGCTCAATGGAGCAGTCCAAGGTTCATATATGTACTTCTTGGGCATATCTGCAATAAATTTTAATCTGAGAAGTTCTTCTTAATGAACAAATGAATGTAACCAAAATAGGGAATGAGTGGTGCTACCTTTCAAAACTGGGAGGAAATGCTTAATGAAGTTTCCATCAGGATCATATTTCTTCCCAAAAGATATGGGAGAGTAAATACGGTTATACTGTTGAATGAGCAAAATAGATTACTATGTGAGTTAGATTTTGTTCATCTTGGTACACCATGACAACAATGTTGTAGAAGACCAACCTGGTAGAAAAAGGATGAACAAGAGAGCCACAGCCAGTTACCATTATTTATGGCCCAATCAGAATCTATGAGCAGTCTCTCGAAGACATCGCGCCCTTTTTCCCAGTGAATAAACTAGAAGGATAAAGAAATTGATCTTGAGTCATTCATCTGAATCCAATAAATGTTAATGGAGTGAAACTTCAGATGAACTTTTTAGTCATCCTAAAGAGACAGGTACTTAAGAAAAGACGAACTTGCTGCATTATCAAATAAAAATAAAGTGAGGCAAGTAATTAGCTGTAAATTAAAAAATCCAAAATGAAACCATTTTTACTTGTCAAAAACTTCCATGTTAGAAAATTTATGCAAGATTGTATTCATCAAAAATTGGTTGATGACAACAGCTGATGAGAATCTTTAGGAGCAGGGATGTTGGTCGGGATATGTTGATCCACAACAAAGATGCCAATCAAGCGAGCAAATTAGCAACTAATAAACTCAATCCATGAAGATTGAGACTTGATCTAGCTCCAATAACCAAGAAGAAATTAAAAATCTTTATTTAGGGATTTTCATTTTTATTTTTATTTTTCATTTATGAATATTGCAATAAAATTATTTGTTTAAGATGTATATATGCAGACATTTGCAGTGGTTTCAAAGTTTAAATTTCAAATTTTAGGACCTTTGAATTTGGATTCTTAATTATCATGAAAGAATCATATAAATTTATTGAAAAGTATTTATTGCATAAATTTAGCCATTAAACATCATTCCAAATAAAGGAGTAGCAAGCCAAGGAGCTGCAAGGAGGTTTTAAGGAAGTTTGACAAGCTAGTGGCAGAAATTAGTTGCTAACCATCTTCTTCTTCTCCCTCCATTTTTCCATTTTGAATTTCACTCATAAAACTAATATTGCTGAAGAATAAATTAGAGTTTGCCATTGTCAATGGAAAAATATTTGAAGACATCCAAAAGGAGAAAGGGCTTAGCGGTCATCCTCTCAAAAGGAAACTATTTCGGTGACTCTTATTAACTCTAATACTTTAATGAGTTGTAGAAATTTATCTTATCTTTGCTTTTTCAAATGTCGTTGCGGTAATGTTATTCATTCATCGAAATGTATTAGAAAATTTTTTTCTTACAACAAGCCTCACTTAAATCCATGAAAACCCCTTATTGAGTAGTTGGCCGAGCATGGTCTCTAATAAGACCTAGTGTTTTTCCACAATCCAATTGATGGATCAAAACTCATTGAAAATTGTAGAAATTTCATATACATTCATGTGTTCTCGGCACAGTTCTTCAACCCTAAATCCATCCTAGCCGCAAGGGTGATTTTCATCTTACACTAGTTTCATTAAAAACCCCAAAAAAGGAAAAAAAAATCAAAAATTTTTTAAAAAACATGAAAAGCTCTTGAAAACCTTTAAACATATTGGATTAAGATTTTCAAAATTTCTCAAGCCAAAAGACCAAGTAAATTCCTCACATTGAATCCTAAAGTCAAGACTAAGTTTTCTCAGGTTTTTGTCCGTTTTATATTGGGTAACCTCGCTTCTGCTCATAACCTTAATTCCTTTTACTAATCAGGTCTACCAAGGCCTAAACAATCTTTCTAGCCCTCTTGGTAAAAGCTCCAAACCTCAATTAAGCCCCTATCCAGAGAGCTAAACCCAGGCCATACCGATTCAGAATAGAATTTCACATAAAAAAAGTAAAATAAACAAAAGTAGATTTTTAAGGTCCAAATATCCAAACTTCAACAAAAAACAAAAGGATAACTATCATAATTGCTAGGTTGAAGATACATACTAGATCACCCCGAGTCAAAAAGCATGCAACTGAATGGCGAGCTAAATGGTGCATCCATCCCCACTTCTTCAGCTACAAAAGTGAAAAAATGAAAACTGGTTTAGAATGGCGTTGATTATAGTACTAAGATAATGCAAGTAACATTAATTTCCCAAATCAAACAATCTTTGTTATGAAATTATGCCAAAATGGGTTGATGAGATGAAGAAACCTGAATCATTATGGCATCAATCCATGGATAGCCTGTATGACCATCTCTCCATGCTTCAAACAACTTTTCATCATCTCTCCATGGAATCTATAAAATTAATAAAATGCATGCTTTAACAATAATTTCAGCTAGGTAATTGTAGAAAAATGTAGATGATTAATAATTAAATTAAAAATGAGATAAATTGCAACATAACTAAAGCAACTAGTTGGGCTAACCTGTTTGCAAATTTTGTTTCCATGCATTTTATCAAAATTAGGAGTGCCAAAAGCCGCGGCATAGAAAAAATCACGCCACAATAACTGTCATAGGTTAGATTTGCTTAGTTTAAATATTTTACAGCAAACAAAAAAAAAATCCCAAAGAATACAAGAGTTGACCTGCCCAGCAAGTGAGACTGGAGGTAGTGTGTGCTTTTTGACTGTCTTATAAACATCATCAACACGCTGAAAAAAGTATCTCGAAGAAAGACATCCAAACTACAAAAATCCAACAAATAAAAGTGATAAGCCTAGGTTGTTAAACAGAAACCAACATGTTTTTGAGCAAGAAACTAATAACAAAAGCATAAGTGATGAGTAATGTGAAAAATATTTGGGCTATAGAATTACTTTTAGGTATGGAGAAAGTACAGTTGTTGCTGGCATTATAAATTCAGAAGGATTACCCTTTGGTTTTTCAAATTCTGCCACCCATTTCTGCAAGATATAAGGGAATTAATTAGTAAATAAACGATACAATAAATAAGGTCAATAAAGAATCGCTCAATCTTAACTCATTAGAATCTTCTAGTCATTATCATCATCTTGATTATCACCAACCCTCTTCCAACTCATAATAGTTTTATTTAGTTTCAAAAATGCCATTAAACTATAAAAATGAAAATTCCATATGCTAAATATAGGTATCAGCAACGTGCTTGAGAATTGAAGAGCCTAAAACTTGGATGAAATAGAAAAAAAAAAAACACAAAAACTAATAAAAACTATAATGAATAATATAGAAGAGTTATTATCATAAAGAAGTACCAATTGAATAGATGAAAAAAAAACTCAAGTTACAGCAAAACCAAAATTTGTTTGAAACACCTTAAAAAAACTCGAATCATACACTCATATATTAGTGCTTCTCAAAAACTTGCATAAGAAAAGGAAAGCACAAAATTTCTGAAACATAAATTGTTTCTATAAAATCAAGAAAAAAATGATTTTTTAGCCCTATGAATTATCCAATCCGCAATGAAACACACAATAGTTTACTAGATCATTAAGGTTTTCCGATAATTTTTGTGTAAATACAATTTGATCAGACGAAAATGTTGACAAACATGAAAACTAATTAGTTTTCAAAATACTAGGGCCAATTTGTTTAGACTGAAATAATATCAGAAGATATTGTAGGGCAACTATAATTTCTCTGTTGAGGCCCTTCAATAGAAAACTGAACTACTTAACAGCACTCAGTCAACCACTTTGATGCAAAATTAAGCTAAAGGGAATGTTCAGTTGTTCAGTAAGGTTAAGCTTCTATTTGAGGCCAAAATGCTGCATATATAACCGCTAATGAGGCTTAAATTAACAAAATAGCCCAAATGATTGTAAGGACTATAATATAATTGGTTAAGATTCTAACTCTTGCTTTTTGCCTTTGCAAAGTTCTTATCATATAAATGGAAAATTGGACATCATCATCATCATTAGGCATATCGTATTTAGTTTGTGTTAGATTTAAGCTTCCTTTTCCATTCATTCACGTTCTAGTATTGCATACATTCTAACTTTAGACCATTTAAAATTTCAGAACGGCAACCAGCAGTTAACATTAGTCTAATTAGTTTCCCTCCTTTTGTCTTGAAAATAAATATATCCATTTGTATTATTGATGCATCTTTAGACTTAAATTATACATGCACAAACTAGAATTTGACCCACTTTGCCACTTATGCGGAAGTAGAGAAGCTGTCTCAACATCATTAATATTATCATTATCCCAAATATTTAAGCAGGCTTAGCCCAGACACTTGTCTTCAACTTAATAATAATCTCAAATTTAAAATTAAAGGGAGAATAAATGATGTGCCATTTTTCAGCAAAACAAAGACAAATTGTACCAGACAACGTCAATATAATTATTCTCATACCTTGTTAGCCAAGGCTTCATTCAACCTCTTAAGCGCCTCAGTCTCGCCACCCCTGAAGGGAGAAAACTCCTACACTTATGATAGAAAACGCCACTATCAGTAGAGTCATAAATAAACTGCAGGCTTAGACTAATTAAATAAATGCTGGCATGACCTGTGTAACATCTTTATAACCAAGGTCATGAATGGATGGAACTCCATGAAATTTGTACCCTGCAACATCGCCAATAGGAGGAAGCAAGGAGTAGATTGAACATAGAGGTGCTGATGGCTTGCCAGCAATAGCTACAAATGACTTGTATGTCAAAGGCGCCTTTCCACCATTCTACTTTTTGTAACCATATATTATCCAAATAATTATAAATATTTTACAAGTTTAAGAAACATAAATAAATATAAGGGGTTGATAATTATTTAAACCAGAGAACACAATAAAACTACCTTCCGTATGATTTCCGTGGGATCAAAGAGTGTATGACTGACTGGAGAAAAAACTTGGATCCCTGATGCAGTAGCTATGTCCTATTAAAACCAAGATCATAAACTGATTCACAAACAAATGAGTTATAAAACAATAATTTTTTTCCTAAATTGCACTGGAAGATAATTCCCAAGTTTGCTTTGGTTTTCTTATTTCAGAACTAATGCGCTAAAAAGGAAAGAAGTTAAGAAAAAAACGGAGATTTACAAAGCAACCATTTCTTATTCATTTACGTATCTCACACCAAAATTTTAATTTTTACAAACACAGCACATTACCTAAGCATGAAAATGTGGATTTCACTGTTCCATACTGTTGATAAGTTTGAGTTGGATGCTGTGATTGTAAAAATGAGACTTTTGGTGTGAGATAATTAAATGCATAAGAATTAGCTGCTGTGTATGTAAATTCCCGAAAAAAAAAATGTCACCTTGACTTTATTATCTCTAGACTGGGCATACGGCTCGGTGTCAAATTCAAAATATAATTTCCCAATCTTCCACTGGAGAAGAGAAATAGTGCACACAAAAGAATCAATCCCAAAATCAAAACATAGCATTTTCATTATTAAGATAGAGGCAAGACAGAGATTGGACGACTAGAGGTCTAGAAGAAGCTCACGTCCTTCAGGAGCCTGGCCATGACCTGCACCGGCTCTCCTTTAAGCACAAGGAGCCGAGATCCAAGCCTCCTGAGTCCGCTATCGAGATCCACCAGGCTTTCGAGAAGGAACTGAATCCGATTAATGCCAGCCCTAGCGGATCCCGGGGAGGAAGCTAAGCCATCCGGATCGACGTAATAAGGATCGAGTACGAAAACAGGAAATAGATGCTTCGATTCCATCCGCGCAAGCTCCAATGCCGGATTATCGTGAATCCGCAGGCCTTTGCGGAACCAGATTATAGCATTCAACGACGAAGATGACTCCATGGAAGCAAACTGCCGAGAGAGAGGTCGAAAACCTCCAAAATTTGGCCGCTGGAGAAGAGGAATACCTCTTGGAGTAGAGTAGAATCGGTATAGGGATGCCGTTCTAGTTAAGAATAGCTACTGCTTCGTCTTCTGCTCTCCTTCTTCTTTCACACTCAGTGAAAACTTTGCTGCCTGAAGAAGAATGAAGATCGAATTGCCATTGTTTGTAGACATCTGCACGGGCGTTGCTGCTTCCACGTAGCTGGTTAACTGTGATATACTGATGGCCGTGCTTTTTTTAAAACATATAACCAAACGCGCTCCTTCCCGGGAAAAATTATTGTATCACCAAAAATTATTACATACGGATTGGACAACTCAATCCAGTACGGTGTCCCATCCGGATCGTAAATCAACTGATTTACGGTCCTGATGTATTTCGGTGGGCCCCACATAAAATTTTTTATTTTTTTAAAAAAAACGAAAATAATCCTGACCGTAGATCACCGTGATCTACGGCCAAGATCGAACACCGCATGCAGAGATGCATGTGGTGTCCGTACGCAATAATCCTTCTTGTATCACAGGTGGCCTCTATGTAAGTGGGCCTAAATAAGTGGGCCCAAAATATTAAATGATTCCTTATTATTAGTTGAAATTTGTATGAGATGTCTTAATACAATAATTTCTCGCTTCGTAGGGTGTAATGAATGATTGGATCTTAAATAAATGCATTTATTTCGAATATTTATTTTATGTTGTTATCTAATCACTTCATAGCAAAAATTAAAATAAAATAAAATAAAAATAATAGAACCAGTTCTCCAATACTCGAAGATATCTTACTGGATATCTATAAAGAGACAAAATATAGAGGGAGAGGAGAGAAGGGAAGCTTTACATGGAGCTCTAGGTGTTTTCATTTCTTGACACCATATTTATAGGATTTTGGGACTAAATGGAAAGGCCACACCAAGAAAATATATATGAATTAGAAGAATAAATACAACATATAAGTTATAATCGAAGGCTTGAATTGGTACACATAGAAAGCATTGGTGTGTCCTTTAAATTGGGGAAGTTACTTCATGTAATTGACATATCCAACATGGACAACACATGTTGTGCTATGATTTTTATTTTGATTGGGGAAATGCTGACGGGACTTGGGCTAGTGTGACTAGTTTTTGGGTGAATGTTACTAGGTCCTACGCGAGTGCATGTTTTTGTCTTTCATTTGGGTGAATCAATAAAATTGGCATACATTTAGTTCCGTGATTATATTTTTTTGATGACTTGCTGTCAAAAAGATTAATAGAGCTAGTTCTAATATTTATTATTTAAAAAAAAAAGTATTTCTACCACCCCTTTCTTGTATTAGGAATAGTGTTTTCATCAACTTCTTTTCATTAAAACCCTGATGTAAGTATAAATCTCTTCCAATTACCAATGCCTAGGTCTCAAGGCATGCTTAAGCATTTATTTTCAATTCCGAACTTTTCTTTTGAAAGTTACCACCTTCATATTTAAATTATTTAGAAGGGAACAACTCTAATCCTTTGTTGGTGGTGAACATTTGAGGTTGTAACTTACATAGAAACATCAAGCATCAATTTTGCTAAAGTAAGGCGTTAAAGGTGAGTCAAATTATCCTGCATGACAGAAATAGAGAATATTAAGAGGCACATTCAAGTCTCTAGCATCATGAAAATTAACGATTTGAATGAAGAATGAATCTTGCTTGCCCCTGTGCTCCATAGTCACTGCTCGCTAAATGCATATATGGCTTATCAAGTTGTTGTGAAACATGTGATGCAGGTGGTTGATTCTTTCCTAATAAATGAAGTTTGAAAGTTTATTATTAGATACTCATGTTTATTTTACTCTCTCCTTAAGTGAGTCTTCTTTATATTTTTAACTCTTCAACTATAAAAAAGTAAGTATTAACAAGCAGTTCTAGGTGGTGAGTGATTTGATGTATATTTGATTCATGCAAGTGCACGTATCGTTCAAGTAATATATAATGATTTGGTGCAAGATTATTTCAATAAGAAAAGATATCAATTAGCAAAATTAAGTTAATTACTAGTCATACTTCAAATTAAGTATTATCCAAACTTATTTGGGAAAGTGTTAGAGTTACTATTCTTTAGCAGTTTGAAAAAGTGTTAGACAATTGCTCCTTAGGGAGATTTAAGTGTCTGATTAATGTTCCATTTGTGTAGAGATTGGTTTATCTCTTCCATTCCATTTTGTTATTCTGTTTTTTGTGCTTGAGTTACTATTCCATTGGTTTCTATCTATTTGGTGATAAAGAAGCAAAGATTGAGTGTTATCCAAGCATCTTTGGGAAAACCCTACAACACGATAACTAGAAAACATTAGTTGTTTCAAAAACATGTCGGACGGTTGCTTCTTAGGGCAATTTTGATGTCTAGTTACTATTTCATTGGTGTAAGGGTTGGTTTCTCTCTTCCATTCTATGTTATTATTTAGCTTTTTTTGCTTGAGTTACTATTCCATTGATTCCCCCGTTTGGCGATGAAGAAGCAATCATTTTGCTGAGTTGTTTGCATGTAACTCTACTCTTAATTCTACTGATAGAACTTATTTGATTTTCCCCCAAAGCTATCATGAGAGATTTAAGGAAGTGACAATGGATTTATTAAGAAAGCAATAATGAATAATGGAAAACCACACTTTTGTTTTCATAAGCTAAGACTTGGGCATTGGCTGAACCACTTAAATTCATCTTAGTTGACAGGGACACCTATAGCCACCAGAAGATGGATATTATTAGGAAACATGTTTATGACTTGAAGCTTTTAAATAATGCCTATTGGATGAAAGACACATCATGATTAAGATGGGTAGAGAATAGTATTATGGTTGTATGTTTTCAAAGATACTATTTCGTGTTGGCAACATCCTTATGAAATTGTTGAAATGGACTCCTACCTTTGATCCAAGCGTTAAACCACCTATAGTTCCTACCATGATTAAAATTCTTGGTTCAAGACACCATTTTTTGAACAAATAAGTGTTATAATCATTAGAAGCTATTTTTGGTGGACCAATGAAACTATGCCTCCTCACTTTCAACTTCAGTAGGCCTTAAGTAGTATGAGTTTTGATGGAACAAGATATCACAACCCCTTATGTTGACGAGATATGGATATGTTCCCGGAATAATAAATATTGACAAAAAGTTATTACTGAGAAAAATATATATTTTGCACAAAATGTCAGATGTTTTGTCATTTTTTAGATGCATATTAAATTGAAAAACAATTGCAACCAAAGGAAAAGATTTGAGAAGGTCAAGTGGAAATGTGTCTATCCAGACTAAGCAGACTATGGGGGAAGAAAATATTAGTAGGCCAAAATAAATTTTAACAAAAGCATATCAAGAACTTCAACAGAGAGATCCAAACAATTTATACTCTAGAAAAAACTTATAAACTAGGTAGGTTGCATTTGGTAATTTTAAAGAGCTAGAATAATATTTGTTAAATGTTCAGATTCTCTAGCATATAAGGTATGTAGAGGACCCTTTAATTAGTCTTAATTTCCAAGTGAAACATATTCGTCAAGATATTAATGAATTAGAATGAATGAAAGATGAGCTCAATGGCATGGAAAATGCAATTTCACAAGATATTAACAACCAAGAAGCCTTAGAAAACAAATATATGTTGATTTTTAAAGCAATAAATAAAAGATTTAGAGGAGAAATGGATAGTGCAAAAAAAAAAAATTAAGCACAAAGGAATCAAAGAGTTAAGATATATAACCCCAATGCAACTATGTTATTTTAAGGAGAATCTCCAAGTGGTTATTAGCAAATATTAATAATAGATCTCCTTCTATACCACTACAGGGAGCAAAACTCTAAAAAATGTTTAGTTTTCTCATATTAAACCAAATGCCTCTAAGAGAATTAAAAAACTCTTAAGTGTTCATAAATTATAATACTTTGAAGTTTTGAAGCATATAGCCTCCTAATGTAATATGCAAATACATGTAAAAAATTATGTAATTTCAAGTGTATAGGCAAATTTAGCAACAAGATTGTTTCTTTGGAAAGGTGAATTAGAATTCTAGGTTTTTATTGATGATATTCAGTTTATACATATCTCAATTCAACTTACAAGTTTTTTAACCAGGCTACTATTGTGTATGTTGGTTCTATTAAGAATTCTAGAAGGGACCTATGGGAGAAGATAAGAAGTTTGAACCCAAATCCAAATATTTCTTGGCTCATTAAGGAGACTTTAACATGATCACATGTAATAGTGAAAAAATGGTGATAGACAACCAAATATGATTGTTATCCTAGAATTTGCAAACACTATCAAAGATGTTGAACTGCTTTAGAAGCCATGCATTGGTTGCCCCTTCACTTTGTATAGGGGGAGGACTTTTGAGATGCTAGAAGAATATTCATGAATAAAACTTATAATGATTTACTCCATCACTCTCTGATTACACAACTTAGTAGGACTTTCTTTAAGCATGCTCCTTTTCTTTTCATTAAATTCCTACATAAGCCTACCAATCATATTTCAAATTTCATAATGTATAGACACAATGTTGTAATTACAAGGATTGCATCAAAGTTTTTTGAAATAGTGATTACAAATGGAACCATCATACCAAATTATGATTATTATATAAAAATGTGGTGAAATTTATTTTAAAAAAATGTTATTGGAAAGTTTTTGGTGATGCGAGAAATAAGATTTTTTAGTGTTGAAGTCAAAGTTTGTAACCTAAAAAATAAGATTTGCAACAATCCATTGTTGGAATCTAACTTAGTGGAAGCTCAAGTGGAACTGATGACAACCATCAACATTGAAGAAAACACTTACTCAAAAAGTTGTATTCTCAAGAGATAGAAATACAATTTTTTTCCGTACTTGTATTCAAGGTAAGAGACGACAAACTCTATGTTGAAGATTAAGGATGATGTGACGGGTTGGATTTACAACCAAGAGGTGATTACTCAAATTAGAGTGGAACATCTTAGAACTTTTTTCTCAATAAAATCATTGAATATTTTTAATCTAAAAGTAGAACACTTTGATGACAACATGCATTTGTGTAATAACCTGGATCTTTCTATGAGTCTTCTAGGAAAGAAATTAGAGGAGCCTTATTTGCCATAAATAGTAACAAAAGAAGTGGGCTAGTTGATTTTTTTATCATTTTTATCGTGAAGTACCTGTTTTCTGATATTAAGTTTGTTTCATTGAGCATATATGCAAGGTATTTTAAAACTTTCACGATCTCACTAATTCCTAAAATAAATGATAAAGGCAAATAAGAGAATTTTAGGTCTGTAAGTCTAAACATTATGGTATATAAGATTATTAGCATACACTTGGTCCCAAAGATTCAACCTCACCTAGCAACAATGATCAGCCCACAACAAGTTGCTTTTGTGAAGGGCAGGAATATCATTAACAATATACTTATTGGTCAGGAATTATTCTATGATATTGATAGAAAGGGTCGAGGTTGCAATTTGGTTTTCAAGCTTAGTATCAGGAAAGCGTATGACACTCTTAGATGAGATTTCATCTATGTAGTGCTACAAACAAGAGGCTTTAGTAGAGACATTTGCAATCTTAACTGGATATTCCTATTATTGGTCAGCCTCATGGACATTATAAAACAACAAGTGGTATCAAACAAGGTAATTCTCTCACCAATTATTTTCATTTTGGTTTAAGATTATTTATCCAGGTTATTGGGAAAATTTCACAAGAAGAATCCATTGACCAATTTTCTACCAAAGGCCAATTTAATATATCCAACTTTGCAAATGTTGATGACATGATCATCTTCTCTAATCCCAACAAACATTTAGTGAAGCATATTTGGAAGCACCTGTAGAGTTTTGATGAAGTGTTTGGTATGAAGTTCAATAATCGTAAACGTCTTTTTGTAGTTGATAAGGGAGTTAGTCTAAAATGACAGATATAAAAAATCCAAGAGGATGAAAGCGAAAACTCATAAGGAACTCAATTACATTGACACAAACATTGTTCTTTAACTCGTTGGGACTACTTTAGCTAGTATCATTTTTAATATTGATGATGGAGCTCCTACAATCACTAGAGGGACTATATCCATTAACCATAATTAACTTCTTAATTTGGAATGTTAGTGGCCTTGCTAAATAAGAAGTCTCTAACAGATTGGTGAATCTTGGCAAGATTCACAAACTTGATATTTTTGCTTTTCTAGAACCTATAATAGCAGAAAAGAACATTTCTAAGACTATAAATAAGTTGAGGAATTTACATTATGTATACAACTGCAATCTCAAAATTTGGTTTCTATGGAAGAAGGGGGTGAAGTTTCAAGTTTTGTGTGACAAACCAAAGTTTCTTCATTTAGAAGTTAAGATGATAAATTACAGTATAAATTTCTCTAACTTGTGTTAGGTGCTCTAATTCTGCTAGTGAAAAACTATGGTACAAGTTGAAAATTGTTAGGGGCGCTAAGGAGGATTCGTGGATGAGGACAGAGACTTGAATGTGATTGCCTCCTTTATGGAAAAGTAAGAAGAAAAAACTTCTTATTTTTTTGTGCTGCAGTCATTTTGTGATAACATTGCAATTGTCAGTCTCTTTGAAGCAAATTTTACATGTAACATCTTCACTTGGAGGAGGGGGAAAACCTTTGAGAGGTTGGATAAAATTCTCATCAATAAAAATTTGATTGAATATTTTCATTACACTGAAGTTGCTCTCCTCAGCATAATTGGTTCTAATCATGCTCCTCTATTATTGAAAATATATTCCATTCCAAAGTCTGATATTACTACTTTCAAGTTTTTGAATGTGAGTGTCATGCATGATAAGTTTCAGGTTCTTATTAAGACAATTGGACACTAAATTTCACTTATACTTCCTGCATCGCTATATGAAAATTGTATTAACAAATGGTTGCTCAACTAAAAATTTATAATTGGAATGTGTTTGGGGATATTTCCAAAAGGATCTCAGTGGCTGAAAATCTAGTTTGCAAATTGAAGGACGATTATTTTAATGATCTAGTGCAAAAGGTGAGTGTGATGAATGTTCAAAATAATCTCAATGAGGCTATCCAAACTAAAAATGATTCTCCTTAAAAGTAAATATAATTATGTAAAATATGTAGGGGAAGATAGGAATTTTAAGTTATTCCATGTATGCATAAAACAAAGAAAACAATCTAATGTCATATTAAAGATTAAAGAAGAAAAGAGGGAATGGTCATATACCTAAGAATTAATTATTGACAGTGTGATTAATTATTTTCAGAAGTAGTTTATAAAATCTGAGGTGGATCTTATTGGTTTCGCCCGTGATGCTCTTCCTAATGCCTTTAATGTTACTGGTAACCCTCAATTCACTATTATACATAATGATAAGAAAATTCTACATTATTTACAATCCACTAATGCCAAAAAAACAATTAGGTCAGATGGATTTACTTCATCATTTTATTTCTATACTTGGAATATAATCAAATTTGATTTTGTTTCAGCCATTCAAAACTTTTTTTTTCCTTAGTCACTCCCACATAAAAACTTCTGATGCTCTGCGATCATTTTGATTATTAACGTTGATTTCAAATACAAATGGGAGAACTTCAAACCCATTAGTCTCACTTCAGTGGTCTCAAAGGTTAGAAGAAAATTAATTGTTAAAAGACTTCAATCTACTCTTCCTATCTCAATCAGCCCTCAACATTCAGCTTTCATAGTGGGAAGATGCATTGCTGATAATGTTTTGATTGTCTAAGAACTTCTACAAAACCATGAACACAAATGTAGAGGTAGTTATTTAAGAAACGTTTATCATAGTATAAGCTGGGATTTCATTCTATCTATTCTGAAAGATAAAGGGTTCTTGAATGATTTTTGCACAAACTTGTTAAGATTTTCCTTAAAAATAATTTCTATTCTATCATTATTAATGGTTAAAGTTAGGGGCACTTCAATTAGGTATAGGAATAAGCAAGGAGATCCCCTCCCTCCAATGATTTTCATTATAGTAATGAATTATCTGTCTATATTACTGAACAACCATCTTGCTTCTTATCCTAATGGCTCTTATTCAACTAAAGACTGTGAGCTCGTATCAAATTTGGCTTATACTGATGACTTCTTACTTTTTTCCGATGCAAGAAAGAGAAATAAAAAGAAAATTTATCGTATTCTCCAACATTTTGAGAAAATTTCTAGCATGCACTTAGCAAGGACAAATGTGATATCATTGCAAGCAAAAGGGTTTTGGTGGATAATAGAAAGTGGATTGAAAAATATAATGGATTTTCCATCAAATTGCTTCCCTTAAAAAACTTTGGTATTCAAATTCCAAAGCTAGAAATAGAAATTTGATTTTTGATGAAGTGCTACAAAAAATCACTAAAAGAATATGAATTTAGGAAAATTCTTTTCTCACCTTTTGGAGGTAGGCTTACTCTCTTTCATAATGTCCTTACCTCCCTACTTTTATACATGCTTCAAGCTGCTAAGATGTCCAAAATCATGCAATTTAGGCTTGAAAGGATCTTGGACAAATTCTTATGGGTTTGTCATGGGAAGGGCTTTTATTGGACTTCATGAAGGAGATTATGTAAACCCTAAAATGCACATGGGCTAAGTTTTAGAACTTTTACTCAAGTAATGCAGATCAATTTTTATAAGTTGCAAATTAAAATCAGTGCTCAAAGTTGTTTATGGTCTCAATTCATGACGATCAAATATTTTAAAAGCTTTCATCTGCTTCTTTGCACCTCTAAATTAATAATTCAATTATTTGGAAGGAGATGCTTAAAAATCATAGATAAGGCAGAGAATTTCATTATTTGGGAGCCTGGGAAGGGTGATGTTAACTTTTGTCTTGATGATTGATCACTAATGAGTCCTTTAAAAGAACTGATTCAGCTTGATTCCACCAATAATTTGAGGATAGTAGATATGTGGCTTGATGAATGTTGGAACTTGATGATGCTTAAACAGCTAGTTGGTTCTGATTTGTGGGTAACATCTCTAACATCCTTCTGATAGAGGAAAAGATGATGGAATGAGAATCCAAGAAACTCAAAAGGGTTAAGTTTTAAAATTATTGAATGTAATCTACACTCACCTCAGATCCAAGCAGGAAGTGGCCACATAAGGAATGGTTTGTTGAAACCATCTTAATCCTTTTTTGCTTGAGTTTGCAATTCAAATTACTCCCAATGGATGATGATTTGGTTTGGATTCTATTTTAGAGTTTGAACCATTCACTATTCCTCTATGAAAGCCAATAAGGAAAGCTTATTGCTAGATCATATGTTCTAAGAAGAGAGAGGACGGGGAAGATAGACTTCATCAAAAATGAGGTGAACACAATGTTAAAATATTTCATTCTAGCAAACTTCTGAACCAAATTTATTAAGGGTTAATTTTTCCAAAAGATATGACACCCTGCTCTTAGCTTATAATTCATTAATATTTTCTTCTTGAATGATGTTTATTAGATTATTTGTGATAGATATTTTGCTCATATGAAATTTTATGCATGGTTGATAGATTTTTTTTTCTTTTTTTGTTAATATGATGGAAACAAACTCTATAAACATTAAACTAGTTTTATTATTGTATGAGGACTTATGTTCCTATACCATGTCATACTTTTTTAAAAGCATAATTTAATTCAATTCTTTTTTCATCATTAAAAGTTTGTATATTATATAATTAATAAACAAATGATATATTATGACATAAATTACCAAAAATATATCTAGAGTATTATAGAAAAATCATATAATAAATTGAACAAGTTAAAAGATATAAAATATTTAACATTACATATTACATGGCATGTTAATATCTCATAAATCCCTAAGTTAAATTATCATATATATATATATATATATATATATATATATATATATATATATATATATATATATTCCATTTTTTTTAATGATGTAGCCTTCAATATTAGCAATTAATATTGATATGGTTTAAATTATATGAATATATTTATAATAACTTGTAAAGAGCTCATATCTAGCTTAAAAACCTATTTTAGGCTAAAGGTTTTATACTTGTATCATTCTTAAGATGAAGTCTATGGCATCAAACATTAATTTGATGCTAATTATGAATTAATGTAATTTTGATCTCAGACAAAGAACATTTTAAGTTAGAAATAAAAGATTCGAAAGACTACTTAAAATCATGACTTATTTCCTTATATAAATAATGATATGCATTATTTTAAATAAAAGTATTTATATGTAATGAAAAATAAAATATATTAAATGATTGAAGTGCGTGTAAAATAAAAGGACAATTAAAAGGAAAATTATTCTATCAGAACTCTTGACGTAGAGATGCGTTCGGAGTCCACTGATATGCGGACACGTGACTTCAAGTAAACGCGCAAACTTTTCTGTGATTCAGCCCGTTAACATGGGAGAATATTCCTCTTGTGTTATTCTATATTATTCAGGTGTTATTGTGGGAGTATTGATGTGTTATTGTGTTATTATAACATCGGGAATATTCCCAGAACACAATAACACTTGAATAATGCGGAATAACACGAGAGGGGGGGGGAATATTCCTCTGTGCTAAAACGATTTTTTTTATTTTTCTGCCACCTCTACACGTGACGTGATTTGATTGGACTCTGGATGTATCTCTACGTTCGGAGTCCGAATATAATATTTAAAAGTAAAATTTACAATTTAGTATACTAAAAGATTTTCTTACAGGAGAGCAAAGTGACGAGTTTGTCTAAATGATTAAAGGAAAACTGACAAATTGTTCTCCATATTGTGTGAAAGGAATAAAAGGTTTTATATTAATTTGAGAAATTTGTGTACATGAGACAAGATGATTATGGTGTCTATGAGCAATAGGATGACAAGCATATACATGATGAAGAAGACTTATTGTGCCACTATAACCATGAAAGGATAGATTATGATGATGTAAGTCAATCCAATCATCATTTAAAGCATATGATATTTACAATTTTGTCATGACAAAAAACAAATATGTTCACATATGTATATGCATCTTTTAATCTAAAATATTAATGGCCTTAAGCTATGTAATACTTTCATAAACATGCCCATAATCTACACCATGCTAATTGACAAACAAGTGAATTTTTTTCTTTTGCTTGTAAGATAAATATACACTTCATTCCTTTTTGCATTATATGTTGATTTCATATGTGAAATTCTTGAATAAGTTTTGAATAGCACACTAAGCTTCATGCTTAACCTTATTGTCTATTTCAAGTAAGGACAAAAAATTGATAGAATGAATATGTAAAGCCTTTAAAGAACATTATTATAGAATATGTGTGAGAAGATATAAACCCTTAATATTATATAATCATGATTTGTATAAATACATGACTTTGATATATACATTACATTATTATGGAAGGAGTATGACTTTATAATATATGCTTGAATCATGAATTTTTGAAAGGTGAGTCCTCGGTTTTATATAAGTAATAAAATAACTGTTTAGTATTGATACACCACAAATAAATTTTCATCATTCGGCAAGAATCTCGAGGCATGACAAGAATTTTGATGTCATCTTTTGAGCAAGAAACATTCAAACTTCAATTAAAAGTCATCAAGAACTCTGATGTCAGCAAACTTATGGTCAAATTGATCGGCTCGATGAGACGGATCTAATGATATAAGAACTAGTCTAATTTGAGTCAAATCAAGCCTAGATCAAGTCATTAAATCACTCTTGGAAGATTTTAGGACACATTTCGAAGGTCAAACGGATGTCAAATTGGCGAGTTCATAGTCGAATTAAGCGTCTCGACAAGACGAACCCAACACACCCAAGATTGTTCAATTCTGACATCGTTAAGGCGCTGAAGTCTATCTGATGTCTTCAGATCGAAGAAAGCTCTCCAGACCACCCAATCAAAATGGTTCATAGTCATGTCTTAATTGCACCAGAACACTATAAATAGAGTTACACCCCTCACATGAGGGAGAAGCTTGAGTTTTGAGAGAGAACTTGAGGCTTTAAAAAGGAGTTGAAGTCCATCCCAACCATTATCGATCGGCAACTGTCAACCCCTGCAGACAGTCATTGACCACCACCTACCGTTATCGACCACTGTCGATCGTCGTCGACCATCGCCAACCGTCGTTGACCATCGCCAACTGTCGTCGATCGTTGTTGAATGTCGTCGACATCCATTGATCATCATCGGCCAATATTGATCGTCGTTGACAACAACCAACCACCGTCGATAACCACTAATCGTCGTCAACCACCACCAACCAGACGCCGTCAGTCAACGTTGTAACTTGAAAAATCTAGTAATATGTCTTTGTAATCATCCCTACAATAAATATTTACAACTGGGTCAAACCCATTAGTTTTTCTCTTTACGGACTTTCAACTTAAAAACTTCTAGTATAATTATTAATTGTTTTTTTTTTACCTGAGTGTGTGTTGAATTCTCGTGCAACGCTAAACGATAATCTATTACTCTATCACCACAAATTTTCTAGCAAGCATCAAATATATAATATAAATGAAAAGTCTATTCCTCATTATTGCATTCCAACTTATACAATATATGATATTTATGAATCATATAAATCGGGTTGCAACATAAATTATTTTAATATCTTTATTAATTGTTACTTATGCTTTTTAAGCCTAACTTCTCATTATATTAATAAATTGCATTAAATCTGTAGCCCATTTATTAATTCATTTTTATATAACTAGCCGTTTTGCTCATATGAATAACAAATAAATTACATACATACCATCTTTTTGTGCATTTACATACCTAACACCTAAACCTTCCTTCTTACATTTATACCATCCAAATCTTTCATATGACATCAAAAATGCCACTATTTTAAAAATAAAATTGAAATACACATTTCCATGCAAAGTAAGGATGGCATATATGTAAACATTGAAGTTTTGGGGTTAGGTATGTAAATACATTAAAATTGAGTGGTATGTATGTAAATCTTCCAACAATCAAATATGCCCTGAAGTCATAGATAGCCTCCGTGCAGACACGAAAATCCCAGAAACCGATCCTGCTCTTTTCAAAGCTAGAAACAGAGAAAAAATAAGTAACCGAACAGTACCTAAATCTCAGTTTTTTCCCCAGATTCTGAAGTCATGAGCCTGCTCATGTCAGTTGCAGCCAAAATGCAGTTAAATTGCAGAACTTTCTGCATTTGTAAGAAAACATTACTGTTTACAAATCAAGCGTCCTCTTTCATCCATTTTTAAAATTCTCACTCAATATTAATGGTCATGATAAAACCCAACCCATATCTTTTTATTTCTATCAAATTCACAATGGTTTGATGGTGGCACGCGTAAATGCATCGGTTTAATAGTTCAAAACATCACCTTTAACAATGGTTTGATGGTGGCACGCGTAAATGCATCGGTTTAATAGTTCAAAACATCACCTTTAACAATGGTTTGATGGTGGCACACGTAAATGCATCGGTTTAATAGTTCAAAAAATCACCTAGGAGTTTGATTTGTGAATAGCAATGTTTCTTGTACTCTGTATGTAATCATCCCTAAAAAATAAAATAGCATTTACTTGGAGAAAGAAGGAAAAGACAGCAGTAGAAGCTAAAAGAGAAAAAGATGCAATATCTAATAAAGAATGCAGAATTAACAGCTTCATACAGGGGCAAATTGTAACATTCTGTAAAGGAAAACTGTCTTGGGCCTTTACATGAGTACAGAAATAAAATCCCTGTAAGAAAAATGAATAGAACTAGGGTTAATACAACAAATCTTCAAGTGATATTACACGGATGTGTACAATAAACAATGTTTTTGAAGTTTCATTCATAACAGGACCACTCAATAGGAGTAGAAGCCCTAATCCTAGCTTAAGCCACAAAGCTGGCCTCGAAATCACTTCCTTCCATTGGAATGGCCTTTCAATCTGCAAACAAATTGACTATTTTTATTTATCACATTATACACACAGACATAAGATATACATATATATATAGCACACACACACAAATATATATATATATATATAATGTATTTTGGAAAGACATGGGGAAGACTAGCCAACATAAAATAACAAAGTGAATTTTGATTGAGCTTATATTTTATTTTATTTTTGCATACCTCGTGCTTATTTAGTATTCTGGTGAAATAAACGTGTTGTGCTGACAGCCATTGAAGAAAGCAAGAAATTAAGAGTTTCTATAAAGTATAACTTAGTGATACAAAAAAATTTAATGGGGGGTAAAGAAACAAAATTAAGAGATTGAGGGAGAAAAGTCTAGCAAACATTGGTGCAACATGTCCATAAGTAAGAGTTACAACGATGGAGAAATCTCTGGGTATTGTCTAATTAATGGAATAAGATATGGAATGACGTGAAGCTTCAACCTCTACACTAAATTATTACAATAGGATGTTGGTCAATGCTATCATTGCACCAAAATAAACAAATTTTAAAAAAAATCATAAAGAACCCTTGGGAGAGTCGATTATCATCGTTCCTGAGTTCCCAAAGCTGAAAAAATTAGTCTTCCCATACTATTATACAGTAATATATACCCCCCCCNCCCCCCCGCGTCCCCGTCCCCGTCCCCACCACAGTCCACACACCTATCCAATAAAAAAAAAAGAAGAAGACATCATTTATCTTTCCTAGGAGCTATCACAACTATTCAACAAAATTTAGTTTACAGTTCCACGTTGTGTTACTTTTTGGAGTATCTCTTTTCTTTTCATAACCTTGCACATTACTTTAATCTAATTACCTCTTATAGTGCATCTTGTAAATTTCTATCCTCATTTGAACAAGCCTAAACCACTAAAGTTCACTTTTAATGACTTTATCATCAATAGGAGCTACTCCCACTCTCCCAAATATAATCATTTCTCGATTCAATATTCATATTTAGATTACAAATATATCATAAAACTAACTTTTGTCACACTTGGCTAATAGCTACTTATTTATTATTCAACTTTCAAATTCATAGAATAAATAGTCCAATCATGGTTATATAAAAATTAATATTTAATGTTCAAGATATTCACTTATTGATTAGTACTCCTGTAACACTGCTTTATTTTAATTACATGATATTTTATAACACTTTAATTGAGTCAAACAAGAACAAGAATCCTAGTCATTGATCATCAAATTTATTAACAATCTTTTGACTTGGAACTTCAATTGCATAGTATAAAGTTTTTTATTTTATAATAAATCATATCTTCAAGATTCCTATAACTTAAAAAGTATAGTAGGCGAATGTTAATAATAAAATAGAGTTACATGAACTTTCTTTAAAGATACATAAATACATTTATATATTTGACTTTCTTGTATATTAAGCTTTGATCAAGCCAAACATGATTGTACAAGCTCTAGTTTGTGTTCAGCTCATTTAATAAACAAATTTAACCATCTTTTTCTAGCTCAACTAATTTAGTTTCGAACAAGTGAAAAATCAATTATCTAGTTAGACACATGTTGTTCATCAGCATCAAATTTTTCAAAAACCTTAGTTACATCACTCTTCATCAGTAAATTACATCACACTTCATCAGTAAATCTCTAGTAGCCTTTTGAACACCTCATACGTTTCAACCCTCTGGTCACAATTGTAAAATACCCATTTTTTTTATGCTAATTAAAATGTGTAAGAAACCAGCTGAGTTGATGATCCTGGAGAATGTTGAAAATAGAATAATCGTTAAAGAAGCCAAAAATTACTTGCAGGTTTATCACATGAACATATATAAATTCTCTTTGCAGAGTAAGTGCAAGCTATCAAAAACCTATTCAAAGAGGGATCCAAAAAGAAGAGGAGACGAAATACCCAGATTCCAAAGGAAAGAGTAAATGAGGAAATATCATGATTAAATTCATTGAATTATAAATAATTAAAAATTCTGAATCTCCTATTTGTAAAAATAGGTTAATGGAAATATCCAAAAGATAATATTGAATATGATCAGGCTGGACCCTATCTCATGGATTTTGTTGCATTGGAAGCCCAACTCTGATCAGGCTGGACCATTACCACTCCCGACGACCTTCACCTCTACGGCCTGAACCCCACCCACTTCCTCACCCTCGTCTACTCCACTGTCAAATCCATTCGTTCTTTCGTCAAAATCATGGCCCGTGAAATGAAATCCCCGGGATGGGATATCACTGCAACAACAGGCGTGCTCCAGCTGCACCTGCGCCGCCAACGGAACACCAATCACAAATATTTGCATTCCAATCTTATGTCTCGTGAGTAATGTTTTCCAATTTCCAGTGCCAATGTTTCGGTGCAAACGATCTGATGCTTGACCGCCGATATTTCTTCTCCGATTTCATAGAGCTGAAATTTGTAAATAAAAAACCACGTTTCTAGCCCAATCATAATTTCAGAAATTTTGCGTAGGTAAGTATATGGGGCTTGTGCATCCGAAGATAGAAGCTTCGTTCTTTGGTAATCTAGAGCAACGAAAGCTTGTTAAGCTCCGGTCAGCGATTGTCGGAGACGAATTTCTTTGAGAAGTTTCCAAAGATGGCAAGGCGAGTTTGGCTGATTTACTGCTTTTTCTTCTCCTTTAAAGAAAAGGATAAAGGAGTCATCTTTCAGGTGATAAGGGGAAACCGGTTCTCAGTGTTGTGTCTGACATTTCTACATACCCAACGCAGAATGTAGCACTGAAAGTTGTGGCATCTTCGCGTTAGGAATTTGGCCAAAATCGACATTGCAGTGGAAGGAAAGTTCAACGAAGGTTATCATCCAAAAGAGAGATCTCCATTTTCTCCTCTTCTTTTACACCAGAACAGAGTCGAAACACCTCCTCAAACGAGCCACTAATAATCCCATGAAAGACTCATTGATTGCCCTTCTTACTTAGCATACTCAACATGTTAAGGGACTGCTTAGTTTGCTAAAAAATGAAGTACAACATAAATTGTTTTTAGAGTACTCTAACTTGTGTTCCGAATATATATCAGCTCTTAGGTTGCGTGTAAATAGAATACATAGTTTTTCTTTTTATTGAATTAGCTATATAATTTTTATAATATTATAAATTTAATATTAATATTTTTATTTTTATTTATATAATATTTTAAAATTAAATTTATTTTTTAAAAAAATATATTAAATTTTTAAAAAAAATTATTTATATACATGATAAATGATAAATGATAAATAATTATTTAAAAATCTTATGCAAAGTGATCTGATCTTATTTTTAATCTTTAAAAGGTTTATGCACATATTCAAGCAATTCTACATCGACAATCCAAAGATTAGGTTGAATTTAAGAATTAGTCAGCCATATAGTTCAGCAATAAAATGAAACATTCTAAAAATAAAGCAAATGAATAGAGTGTAAAAAATTGAACGAAATGAGAGAAACATAAAATATGAATTCATATTCTTATGACAGATTTACTGCGGCGAGTTATGGATATAAATCTATAAAATATAATCTTATCAAAGCAAATTTTACAGTGAGATCAGTGCAAAAGAATCCCTACACTGAGCTAAAAAAATAAAATCTAAATATATAAACCGGAGAAAACAAATGAACATCAACCATATCTTCACCACCTCTCCATGATGATAATGGCCTCCAAATGGCTTTTTTTATACCTTTCTTCCTTCCAATAAGTTTGCCAAAAAAAACGGGATCATCATCCTGGTTTCTTCTTGCATCACAGCTCAGTAATGCTTTCTTCTTGCGTGACTTATTTTTTGGCAAGTCATTAATCATAACAGCAGGCTGTCACCTCCCAAAAGAGCCCTTATGGGTGGTGGGCAGCCCAGGACTTAAATACTGCTTTTCGGCCCTACACCTAGCCAATGTGGGACTATTTGTCCGTGACAAGGCGCTCCATTCACCTCAAAAGCTTCCGGAGAATCTCCCTCTCCTATTTTAAAATTAACTACAAATCATCAGTATCAAGCCCAATCCACCCTCCAAAGGCAACCCAAAAAAAGGTCAGAAGCCTTGCCTGCTATGGGAGAGCACCAATCCAGAGTTGCCTGTCGGGTTGCCTCGCCTGCCTTCAGGAAGGCATCGATCGAGAGCCTGCCCGCTGGAATCGTCTGCCGGTTGCTTACGAACGAAGGACGCAGGAGAAGCCGATGATTCTGCGAACGAATGCTGCGGAAGACGAGTCTTGTAGGAGAGGAAGGCGGCTCTGTGAACGAAGCTTACGGAAGAAAGGAGATAATGAGGGAGAGGAAAGGGGAGGCGAAGATGTAAAATGTAATGGCGGGAGCGGGAGACGAGGAGCTTCCATGAAATCGAGCAGGGCAGTGTAATCATTTTCGCTCGATTTGGGCACACTCTCTTTACACGGAAAAGCTGCTCTTTTCTAAAATCATATTACCCTATAAATCCTTCAAGTACTTTATTTACAGCAAATCAAGCATAAAAATTTTTAAAATACATGTACTTAATTTACAGTATACCACTAAAACATCAAACCAAACAGCCCCTAAAGCAATGGTGAAAGAGCCCCATTGTCCGTCGATCATATGGCAAAGCTTGCTCTACTCAAGTTTATCTAGCTTAACAAAGTCAAGCCGCTATGACCCAAGAAATTTTCTGAATTGATTTATAGATCAAAGCAAAATCAAAGGCAATGAAGATCACTTAAAGATATATGAAAGTAATCTTGATATCATCACTTAAAGATGTATGAAAGCAATCTTGACATTATTATCAAATTTAAAGACCAATTTACTTCAGCAGATCTAACAAAGTAGAAAGCACAGACCGAGCTATCCTCTCTTCTTTCTCATGCCTAACGAAAGCTCAGTGCAAGAGACTAGAGAGCTATCCCAGTATTCATAAAGAGCTCAAGGTTAACCCAAGAACATTTTGTTGTCACTATGTTCGTTAAAACACAATGTGCTAACCAATGGATCTAATACAAGCTTGAAGGGGTTAGTTCATTAGCATGCATCCTTCATCAAACCCGCTGAAGCGAAAAACATAGGGCCAATGGTATACTCAATCTCCTAGTAAGACAATGGAAACAAATAAGGAACATTCTTTCACCAGTCTAATAAATCACAAAGAAAAGACCAATGAAATATTTTTTCTTCAACAAATCTGATAAAAAAAGTCATCCCAACGTTCATATAAAGACCAAGGCTAAACTAAGGGAGTTCTTTTGTCAAAAAGTCTGACAAAGCAGCTAATATTGGGCAGACAACCCTGCATCATCAACCAAACAAAAGCCCCAGGGCTGGGTCACCGACATGCACACTTCATTATGCCCACCAAAGCAGAAGCCAAGGCAGAAGATATGCTCATTCCTTGTTATCAAGCCAGCCGAAGAAAATCTCAGTTTCCCTAATAAGTCAATGAAAAAAAATCAGCTCAAATCCTTCATTAAGCCTGCTAAAGCAAAAAGGCAATTGGGGCCAAAGGCAAACTCAACTTTCTAGGCAAGTCAATAGAGATAAACCAAAATAATTTACATGAAGTCCATTATGCATGAAGCATCACACTAAGGATAACCCACATCAAACTCAATAGGCAACTGTAGCCAAGCAAAAGCAATTTAAATTTGACATATAGTCTTAAAGTTGGGTTCCTCCAACAAGAGTTAAACATTAACAAAATTTTCAAAGTTAAAGACGTAATATTAAACAAAGGGAGTCTACAATGTTGTAAAGTTGCTTGCTATTCTTCAAAGTTAGCATTTTGTATTGACATCAGAAAATATTCGTAGAGATCGCAACATAAAACCCTCAGCAGAACATCTAAGCAAATTTTTAAACCCGTGAAAACAATCAATTAACAAAACATGTCCATTATAGGCATGCACTATATTTATTGGGGGCATTTATTAACCTCTATATCCATCTCACAAAATGATTTAATCAATCCTAATGAAAACAACAGATGACAAACAAGACATCATATGAATCAAAATTGAGATGTATCAATAGTTGTTGAAACTGCCCATATGATATCCATTTGCAAAATGGATGCCATCCTGATTAAAAAAGCAAAATTACTCAAGAATGAACCCTTGATGGATATAATGAACTTTGGATGCACTATCGCATAAAAATAGCCAAATTGTTTTGAATGCACTAAGGCTACCCAAACAACCTCCATTTGTAAAACGGATTATGCTATTGCGTCCTGAAAATTGAAATATATAGAGAGAGACTTTCAACAATTGACTTAATTGAACATCATGAAAATGACAAATCACAAACACATTGCTCAAGTTAGGCCCAAATCACTTCTACAATCATTGAAGTTGCTCAAACTATATCCAAGTACAAAGGAATTACACGAATGCACTAAGGCTACCCAAACAACCTCCATTTGTAAAACGGATTATGCTATTGCGTCCTGAAAATTGAAATATATAGAGAGAGACTTTCAACAATTGACTTAATTGAACATCATGAAAATGACAAATCACAAACACATTGCTCAAATTAGGCCCAAATCACTTCTACAATCAATGAAGTTGCTCAAACTATATCCAAGTACAAAGGAATTACACGAGTGCGTCCATGAAATCAAAATTATCTAAAAAACACTCATATTGTCCAAGTTTCACTTACAAATATCAACATGAAATTCAGTGTGTTGATACAAAATTCAAGATAGCACACAAATTGAGGCATGACATGAACTCGAAATGCACCGAAAATAAGACTAGCAAAGAGTAGGTATAGATTATTTATATAATAACATCCTTAATAAAATTCCTGATTTGTCGTCCACATCCATAATTCTCCCATGTTGCGCCCAAATTCACCCAATCAAAATAAAAAAATAGAAATAATAATAAAATCTCCTCTTAAACTACCATGCACATCTAGTCCCGATCACCCCTCAACATTTCAAAAGAAAACAATAATAACAATACCTAAAATTTATACTACACAGCTCCCTTCCTATTCCACTTTGCCTCACGCCCCTTTTGTCTCGGCTTCTCTTATCTTGATCACTCCCTCAAGCTCGCTCCACCATTCATTCCCAAACACTTAACTCTCTCTTTTTCACTCTTTTCTCCTGTAAATCAATCCATCATGCAACGAACCCTCTATTTTGTGCTTGTACTTGGACGCGAGCTACCCTCCTCCCACTGTTCATGACTCGTGCTACACCTTCCCATTAGTCTACTCTCACTTTCCCTATGCTCCTCATAATAGTGAGTATCCAAGACGGCCTTCCTCTTTCTCAAGATAGCATGAAGCAACAAAGTATAATTGAGACACCCTGCACTATCTACCCTCTCTCATTCTCTTACTTGATAGGCAGACCTAGCATCCCATTCACACCTCTCATAGCCACAAGGCCAAACTGCCCAGCTCCTTGTGTACATTTTCGTCTCAGAGCCTCTGCCCCTAGTTCTTATGAGAAGACTTTGCCTCCACCTTTGCATACTTATTCAAATCTTTCCTTTCCTACTTGAACCACTTTAGTTGCATGCTACAATCGATGCACCACAAAGTCTAGCTCCTCACCTCTTCCTCCCTTTTCTTGTCTCTATACTGTAAGCCTCACCACTTACAGTGTCTCTTCCACTTCTCTCCATTTCTCCATCTCCCACTGCAGTTGAAACCACGTGTCCCCATTCCAACCAACTTCAAGATTCAGTTGTTACTAGCTCCTCTTCAACGGCAACCTTGTTGTTGGCATTCATCAATGACATAAAATTGTCAGAAACCCTGACCAATTTCCCCAACTACTCAAATTAATATTGTAGCTTTACCTTCCTCTTCCTTGTGTTATTCCAGCCAAACCCAGTTGCGACATTACAACAAACCAAACTCTCCTCTCGATCCTTGCAGAGTAACCCCTCTCTATCCTCACTGCAACAACCCCTTTTCTTTCCTCTCCATATAGCAGTGAAAAAAAAACAAGAAGAAGAAGAAAGAAATAGGTTGCTATTTTGACCTCAAAATCCATGCTAAACCTGCCTCGCAATCATTGTTGGCCGACCCACTTAAGGTACAATGCAGAAATATAAGTCTTTGTGTGTGCGTTAGTCTAATGTGAAAGGAAAACTTGCTCAAGGTACTCGTGCAAGACATTCCAACATGGTACAGAAAAAAAATTAGTAAAATATAAATATTCGTCCGCATTATTCCAATGCAGCAAGAAAATCTTATATTTCACCAAAGATCCTATCAATATTTTCTATGAGGATGGTTTAGAAGATATATGATTATGATGTTGTTAAACACCAAACAAGCGCACCTTAAAGGAGGATGGGAAGGCCTAGCACTCCCAAAATATGCTTCCTATGCGGAGGGGACACTAGGAGGCTGCCGAATTTATACATGAACGAACATAAACAAAATAAACTAAGAATTCATCAAGAAACAAAATACAAAATAAATCAAAGTGAATATTTGAAGTATTTTATAAGAAGCATTGAATAGAAATCAAGCAATTTAAGGACTTAGAATAGGCATTTATAATGACCATTATTACTTGCTTGTGAGCAAGACTTAAACAGGGAACTGAGCAATAGGAGGCTTGGTAGCTCATTAATGGGCACGAACGAAACGTATAATGGACTTGACATCTCGCTAACAAGCACGAGCAAGACCATTTTATAAACATTTAGACACTTCTATAAGATCGATGGACTTGTAATAGAGTCACAAGCTTGCCAACAAGCATCAATAATACCATCTCCATAAATACTAGGTTCATTTTGCGTTGAGCATTGGACGTAATAAACAGGGCACGCAACTTGATACGAGGGAACTCAAACGCTAGTTTGACCAGATCGAACATTGCCTCTTATTGTCCTCAGAATAATCAGGGCTATGAGCTATAATTGCATTTGAAATTGATTAAAGTGAGAATTTTTGTTTGAAGGCAACGAAGCTTATTATGGAATCTACTTGAATATTCAATACATAAGTGGTTGAATGCCTAAATGCTAAACTAAAATCTAGAATTCCTTACCAACCACAAAATTCGTAAACCAAATGTACAAGCGAACAAAAAACCGAATTAAATGCTCAAAATGAAATCTTGCATGCATCTCAATGACTCAAATATACATATAAGCATTCAAATCCTTGGATAATTCCATAACTTAA
Source organism: Phalaenopsis aphrodite (assembly GCA_003013225.1). Taxonomy (NCBI): domain Eukaryota; kingdom Viridiplantae; phylum Streptophyta; class Magnoliopsida; order Asparagales; family Orchidaceae; genus Phalaenopsis; species Phalaenopsis aphrodite. The sequence continues at coordinate 3,342,815 of NEWO01000008.1, forward strand.
AATAATTGTGATGTTATTTTGAGCTCAAATAAGCCCCATCAAAATTCATGAAAGGGTTTCAAAAAGCATGGACCAACCTCAAAAGCACATGTGCTTGGCCCATTTAAATATCTCTAAAGCATGCTCATGCATCATGAGACACTCTTTCTAAATTATTGTAGGTCGTTCAATTGTGCCTAGCAAATGCATCAAAAATCGTGCAGTTGTATAAGCAAGAATATAGAGAAATGTGCACGATAGTGATGTGAATACCCGCACTGTTTTCAACCAGCATTTCAAACACACAAACACTAGATTTGAGAATGTTTTAGGTTAAAAAAGAGGTTAACTCAGAATTGCATCAGGTTCGATAAGCATGAAAATATTTAAGTTTTAGAAAATCTATTTTTCAAAATAATTAGAATTAAATATACATCACATACTTTCAAACATGCCACCTTATCTATAAGAAAAGGTCATAAGACCCGTCCAAACCAATTTCATCCTCCCACGATAAGAACCAAAGTTGACAAGACTGAGCTCTGACATGGTCGAGTTGATCCTCCTCCTTACAGAGATTGGAGTTGATAAAATTTATGAATTAATAAATTCAAAATTCAAATAATCCAACAATTATACCTCGATAATAATCATGTTGAAAGTAAATCTTAACTTTAAATAAATGTCTAGAAAATCTAAATTTCAAATTATAAGAACCTATAAATGTTTAAATAAGACATATCATCTAAAAGCTAAGAGCAAATCTCATTCACCTTCCACAATTGTTTCACGAAAGTGATAGATCCGATATTACCTAAGCTCATATGGAGCTAATATCATATTAAGTATACTATTACACTCACACTCAAAAATAATCTACGCTAGTAAGGACTTAGCCCAAGTCTTTTGTCTGTATAGTGTGATCAATCGGCTTCATAAATATAACAATTATGACCAAAGTAATCTGATCAGAAGGCTTGGCATAAAAAGAGAATAAAAAGAAGAACATATATACATTGGCAGCCTCATCTATAAGAAAATGTCTTCATCAGGCCCGAGAACATATATTTATTTCTCTTTTTATTCTCTTGTTAAATCCATTACCTCTGAATTTTATTTAAGCTATCTTTTCTTTCCAATTAAATTATCCCAACCAAATAAATCCATAAACTCACCTGAACCAACTATGCAAAATCAATCTTAATAATTGTTGACTGAATTTAGCCCAACTTACTCCCTGTATTACTGATTTGACAAGATGAATTTATGTTATAGATTACATCATCATCATCATCAGTTACACAACTTTTTGAAGTCCACCCACTGAATCCTCATTTTCCATCAATTTTTAGAGAGTGCAACATGAGGTGTTATATTCATTCTTCACAAATCATTTTAAACAACTTGTATCCATGTTACCATACGTTTACTCCTTCACAATTCCGATACTAATTGTATAAATTAATTTGGTGGATGCATTGTCTATCTTTCATTGTGCAATGTTCATGTAGCTTAAATCTAGTTTCATTTACATTAATTTTAATAGATTTCACCCTAATCATTCTCTAATCAAAACCCTACAAAAGGTGATCACACAAATGTCTCCAAATACTTGGCATGGATCACCAAGTTAGCACCTGACTGTACAATGATAATCATCTATTCAGAACAGTACTTCTACTTCATCATACAATTAAATATTTTATTGCACACAAAATAAAAGAAACCGCATCATGGCTTCTTCAAAAAGAACGATTCCAGAAACAGAATGAAGGAGAAGAAGCTAACTGGATAGGAACCACAGCACAATGATGCAGGAGAACACGACGATTGGAGAAGCGTGAACCATCATCAAAGCAAGACGCATCCGCTTCGCCTCCTTCTTTCCGAGGAAGGATCGAGGATCGCAGGTTGGAAGGCCGTCCACCTCCACCATTGATCTGTGACTCCGGTGGATCCCTCTTGCCGTTGTCGCGCTGCGCATGAACTCCCCTCCCCTTTCTGCTCTCTGCATCTTCCTCCAAAACAATGACTCTTCCCCAAACTTGATTTATGGGCATAAAGACCGAAGAAGGAACCGTTGAGGCAACGAGGTAACCAGGGAGGAGGATGCTTGGAAAAAGAACGGAATTTTATAATGGGGGTATGTTTGACTGAAGAAAAAGTAAATCGAGTAAATTTAAAACGACCTAATTTATGATAAATTCGGGATTCATTAAGGGTTAGGGGCAGCCGTGTGTTTTAGGATAAATTGTTTATTCTGAAATATGGCCCGTGGGCCAGCCGCAAGAGTCGACTCGCGGCCTGTATTTAGTCTAAAAACTCAAACGCAGTTTCAGATAAACTGTCGAAACGCGCGAACCAAACGGTACACCAACATTTTGAAAACGCCGCTCGCACTTATAAGCTGGCCCAAACGAACCCTAAATTTATGAAAAATTGAAACAAGCCTCCCGTGAAAGAGAAAATATTAAGTCAAGGCAACCGCATGTCTGGACGGCCAACCGTCGAACACTAACTCGTCATGATCGGGCGCCACCTCATCCACGAGAAATATTTGCGTACGCAGGTAGGTTACAGGGAGGGTACTCGGGATTATATCCGTGTTATATCTACTATAACATCCATGTAACCTACATGTAACTAATAAGTCCCACATTACAGGGAGAGTTCCCTTGGCAGGAAGCTCTAGACAACTCACATGTCTTCTTATTAGAAACATCACAATCTTGTTGTTGCTTGTTCCAACCAGCGAGGGCTCGGGTAGGGTAGGGAGAGGACGAATATGAAGGTTGCTGAGAAATAAATTTAATTAATATTTAACAAGTTTGATAAAATTTAATTAATTTAGTAAATTATAAATTTATGATTAATTAATACACTATCTTATCTTATCCTAATAAACTAAATTTATGTAATTACATCTGATATGGATTTTATAAATAATTAATCGATATATATTTTTTTTAAAAATAATTAATTTCTGATTAATTAAATGAAATTTATATTTTTATTAATTTTAATTAGTTAAATAAAGTTCTTAGTTGATGTCTAATTAGCATTGTAAACAAATAGTTAATGTTAAATTAATTAAAAAATTAAATATTAATTAATGATTAGTTAGTTTTATAAAGTTTTATGAACAACTGATTAGCCAAGTAATATAATTAAAAATAATATAAATTTGAATTCATCTTAATAATCGCATTATTAATATATGATAGGAAAGATTTAAGTGGTAGAAATGTAAAAATTAAATTCCATTATATGACAATAGTTGTAAAATTTTTCATTGAGCTAAATCCTGATAAATGCTAATAAAATTTGTTAAGTAGTTTGTCAAGATTTATCTTAATTTACTTATTAACATATCAAATAGTTTTCAAGATTTAATCATCTCAAAATTTGATAAATCCAGATTTAGAGTCAGCAGCTACAGCTTATTGAATAATTTGTTGATAAGCTGATCAGCTGATAAGTTAGGTGCGGTGGCTATTACAAATTTTCATTTTTTTTGGAAAAGTCAGACCGCTGTCAGAAAGTTGTTTTCAACGTTTTCAAAATGCATAGGCTGCCAAAACATAGTTTACCCAAACAAACCAAGTGCGTTTTCAAAATACCGCCGCACCAAATAAGCGGCCCCAAAAGAAAAAATTTTTCTGTGCGGACTCCTGACGTAGCTCTACGTGCGGACCAAGTTATTTCTAAGTTATTTTCAGGTTATTTCTAGGTTATTTTTAATAATACTGAAATAACCCAGAAATACCCCAAAAATAAAGACTGCGGGTTATTTTTGAGTTATTTTGGTATTATTAAAAATAACTCAGAAATAACCTGAAAATAACTTAAGAATAACCTACGCCGCACGTAGAGCTACGTCAGGAGTCCGGACAGAAAAAACGCTCCCCCAAAAGGACCCTTATAGGATTTATTAAGTCCTATTTGCACTCAAACAACCCCCTAGAACATTTTTTTGGGAAGAATAAATTTTAAAAGGCGCATTTGCATACATAACACACAATTCTTATGTATTTACATATTTCACTCATAACATACACACATCACTCAATTTTGAATATCACATAAAAGATAGCAACATTATCACTTTTTAAGAGTAAAATGCAAATATATAAGAATTTTATGCAACATATGTAAATTTCCTAGTTTAAAAGGCTTTGATATGAGAGGTATTAAACCTATTTAAAATTTAAAAATTTATGTAGTTATTTGTTTGATAATTTTACCATTTAATTAGACAATTATATTAACATTTAAAATAATAACAATTGTATGCATTATATCAACAATGATAGGTTTACTAATTGTCAACAAAAAATAAACCAAATAAATAAGAAAAAAAGGGCCTAAATAAGAAGCCATAACTTGAGCAAAGTAATACACCCAAAGAAGCCCAAAAATAACTTTTGGGGAAGCATGAGTAGTCACCAGAGATTATTCATGCAAAGTTCACTGGCTCAAGTATAAAGATGCATTTGCCTAAGGTAAATGTAAATGCATGTTGATGCACTCATCGTGTATTGAAGACACTTTAGGGTCACTTGCCCAAGAAAGAAGGCAACTCTTATCTAATTCATGAGGGTACTCACCTAGTTGGCAAGAGATACACCTTATCGACTAACCTAAATTAAGGGATTCATTGC
>NEWO01000008.1:3347757-3358159 GCA_003013225.1 Phalaenopsis aphrodite
TCATGGTAGCAGGGTTCAGGCATCATAAGAGAAAAGGTCAAATTTAACATCCGCAAAAGTGCAATGACTATAAGTATGAAATCAATCTTAAGAAAGAAAAATTAAGTATTAAAAGAAATTGAACAACAAAGGAAAGAATGGTTTGAGAGAATGAAGAATTAAGAAGTTATGATCAATAGAAAAATTTTAGAAATCGAAGAGAGGATCAAAAAGTTGAGTCAAGGAATTTTGCGGACTCTCGTGACTATCCTGAGAATAGAGATACCTGAAGACTCTTTAGACTCAAAATTGATAATTGATACACAAAAAATATATGAATCTTTAGACTCATATTTTATACTCATTTTTTGTGATGTTGCACTTTAATAGAAGATATTTTTTACGTTTTATTGCAGGTTGTTAATTTTTAAAACTTAGAGCAAAAAGGAAACAAAAAGAATGAAATTTGGAGTCAAAATGGAGAATTTGAAAATTTATTCAATGTTAACGGCGTCGTTTGACAGAGAAGACGGACTAAATTAAATTACCTATGGCGCCGACAGTGTCAGAATGGGAGCTGACGGCGCCAGTGTCGATGCATGTCCTTTTTCTAGAAGATTCGACAAATTTGGACGCTTTTTTAAGAGTTTTTGGACGCACCCACTGGAGAACCGACCCTAGGCTCTATTTAGAGCCAAAATTGATCAGAAAAGATGCCTTCCTTCGCTTCCTTCACCCCTCTCAGCCATCCATCGCCCCTTTGCTCTCTTTTTGCCACTTTACATCATTTCACGCCATTTCACACCTTTAGTTAGTTATTTTCTTTATAGTTTGGAATTTTTGTGGTAAGTTTAAGTGTGAATTCTTCTCTAAAAAGTGTTAGAGATGAAGAGAAGTGAGAGATCTCTTCTTCCTACATTTCTTAAGAGATGCTGCCAGGAATTTGCTTTAAGAAAGAGTTTCAGATAAGTGTTGTTTGTTTATTATTGTTGCATGAAATTTCTTTTATATATGAAATTTGTGTTTTGTTGTATCTTTCTCATGAAGTCTGAGTAGTTTTCTTTATCTTTCTCCCTACTGTGAGACATGGTAAAATGAACAGAAAATTTGAATGTGTCAATGTTAAAATATAAAATAAATTATGATGGTTTTTCAACTCTGCTCTTAATTTACTTTTCGATCTGGTCAATTGAATTGTTAAAATATGTTGTGAAACATATGATCCGGGAAATTGAGTATGAGTTCTACAACATAGTGGAATCACATTTAAGTCCATGAAGGAGTATTTCGTTCATGGAATTAAGTGCAAATAAATAAAGAAATATACTTTGTTGGGTGTAGAATTGGAGATTTATAGGGTGACGGACTAAAAATCCTCAATTTGATCTTAGTGTTTAAAAACTAAAGCGAGAGTTAGCTTTCAGAGGAAGAGAAGTTGGAGCTCTGGAGTGGGAGCCAGTATCCTCCTAGTTAGCCACGGATTTAGAGACTAAACTTAAGATTAGCCAATGATTTTTTATAACATTGAATCAGGGTAGAGAATTAAAATTGCTCCTATTTTGCATAATACAAATTTAACCATTATCTCATCTCATTTCACCAAAAAGCTCATTGTAGTGGGAAAGATGTTTTTTCATATTAAAAAACTTCATCACATAAACATAGTTTAGTAGTTACTATTTTGAACTCTGCATTTAAATTCTGCTAGTAGTCAATTATTTAGCGTTGATAGTATCTTAAACATTTGAAATTAGTGACAGTAATTTTGTTTTATTTCTGTGAATTTCCTTGTTAATTTATCATTTCAAATTTAAACATTCCCCTTGGGATCGATATTTAGGAATTAAATAGAAAGTCTTATATTACTTGAAAACGATACGTATACTTGTGTAAAATATCAATATTAAGTATTTAACGTTATTATTCATAAAATACCACATCAAGTTTTTTGCACTATTGTAAAGCGGAGTTAACTTTATAAATTTTACACAACTATATTTTTGTTGGTCAATAACCTTACTTATCATGACAATAACTTTTATATCAATTATAGATGAAGCTTATCACCCAAACAACATTGGGGAAACTACCCCACCATCTGAAAGGATTAAAAGATAATAGCCACATATAAGAAGTTGTTTTTTAAGGTAAATCATCGAAGCAATCCCCTCAAAAAATTTTTGAATACCACTCTTAAAATCATATATAAACAAATGTTATAACTCTCTGACCACATAGCTTATTTTGAGCTGCCTCACTGTTTGACATCAGTGACACTTTGAAGTCTTGCTTATTCATTATCACTTCTAAGAAGGCCCTCTCAATTTGTTCTCACATCTCCCAAAAAGCGTAATAAATTCCTTTGTTAAGTTTTAAAGGATATTCAGTACTAAGTTTGTTAGTAATTTGAGACTATTAAAGAACTTACAAGATCTTTTATAGATAAAGAAAGAGCCCATCATGTCACTGAGGAACTTCATTATGAGGTTTCAAAGAGAATTACTAGTTAGGAATCCTAAGCTGGAAATCATCCAAGTTTTTATTACCCAAGAGCCATGGAAAGGATAATATCATCAAAACACAATTTATAATAACCACAAACAATAGTACAGCTACTTCAATTTGTAAATAATCACAGAAATATCAAATAATATAAGAATGTGGTTAAACTCTCTTCCTTCATTTGCTTAATAAAAGACCTTTCCAAATAGGACATATAATGATTCTTTTGTCGTGATAGGGACATCCAAAGGTAAAAATGAGAGAAGGGTTCACCCCAACAAGGAATCCCATACTATTATCAAAGGATGAGGTGGCCTAAGAGATCAATGAGAGTCACCATTTTGTCAACTCCCCTAAATGAAGTAGCATCAATACCTACTCATTGACATCATGAAGTGATCACCACCTACCCATCAACATCCAATAATTGCTACTATAAGTGCTTATGGATAAGTAGGTAGAGGCCATCTAGAATAATGATTTCTTCAATTATTGCAAGCTTATAAGGTCATGACCTATCCAGAAAAATACCTCATAAAAGTACATATTCAAGAGGAATTAATGGCAAGGCAAAAGAGATTGCAAGCATTTAAGAAGTTTAGCAGAACAGCTCATATTATTTGTTTTGTTTAACCAAAGGAGGAGATATGGGAGGACATCCAATGAGGAAGGATTAAAGGAACAAAATGACTCTATAATAAGCAATTCATATCATCAGTATTATATCAAGTGTACTTAGAGGACTAAGTATTGAAATATCTCTACAGGACAGCCTCGAACAACATTGTTTGAAAGAGATGCACTTAACAATTATGGCAATGGCCCTCTCATCAAAGTAGTGCCAATCGCTTTCACCAAAGAAGACAAGCTAACAGAGAAATTATCCGAAGATGACGAAGTCATCACATGCATGATTATCAACTCTATAGGAGATATTTTAATTAACACAAGAAGTTTGGTCAACAATAAATTAAGGATGTCTTCAAAATTATGAATCCAATTACTTCTCAATTTAGCAATATTTATTGGCCCACTTATCAAATTTTCAAGAAAATAGACTGAAAAAAAAAACTTGATGCTCTGTCAATCATACAGGAAGAAGGAGAGAGGCAAAAAAAACTTTATAGATTACTTCATTATAAGTAATGGCCAAACAATATACAATGTTATGTTTGGCCAACCATTGTTAAGTACCTTCAATTGTTGGTCCCCACTTAGTTAAATTTATAACAAGAGGAAAGAGATGTTGAATGCATAAAATTTATAAGCGATGAGGAATGTAAAAGAGAAATTATTATACTTTGAGGTAAAAAAGGAAAACATTCTTAAAGACTCTTTAAGTGGTATAAAATCCAAAATTTAGAAGATTTGTGGGCATTAAAAGATGTCACATAGGAGCTAAAGTAAGAAACTGACTGTATTTAATCAATCAACTCTATAGGCAAGTACTAATCATTGAATATCAGACAATATTTTATACATTCTAGAGATTTTCCTTGTATCAAGCTTAGCTTCAAATAAAGTTTATTTTAATTAGGGAGGGTTGAGTTTTCCTAAGGGAGCAAACTCCTAAAGTTAATTACTTCTCAAGCATACTCATAATACTCTAGGTTAATAAGTCAATGTTTGTGTTCAATGATGAGTGATTTAGATTTTAGTGGATTCAATTGAAGTCAAAATGGGACCTATAAGGCTCCATAGAAAATGAATGTGCATAGAATACTATGAATTAAAGGAGGATGGGCTCAAAGGTGTTTCTCATAACATGAAAAAAGAGAGAACTTGCCTCCTAAGAGGGTATGCCACAATCAATCAATATCCCATGATTAGTCCATTCTTGTTCTTTAATGTCCTTAATCAACTTATTTAAGGGGCGAATAAAGGTTTTCTATTAGCAACCATGGGTTACCTAAACAAATGGGACATCATAGATCAAGAGTGTGGTCCTAGTCTTAGTTGATATGCAAGAGCTGAATTTTACACCCATATGAAGGAGAAGCATATACTACACTTATAACACTATGTATGATTAGGCATGTAAAGGTTGAATGGGCTACTTAGGGCTCTAAGATGGTGGGAATGATAAGATGTTTGAGATTAGGACTTATAATTTGATCACATATGATCAATATGCAAAGGTATCTCCTCAATGGTAAATATACACCAAAGATAGAAATATTCACCTTGATATGGTGAAGAGAAAAAAAAGTGTGGATTCCCCTCAGGTTGGCATGCAGAGAGAACTAAGTAGAAATATCTTTCAATATAATGGGAAGGATATCAAGAGATATATCCTTAATATAATATAAGCAGGAGTTAGATAGCTTTTCTCAATATGGCATGAAAAAGAACCAAAAGAAGATTGCACTTAATTTAATGTGAGAAAAATCAAAAGATGGCAGCTTTTTTCCAAATAATATGAGGAGCTATTGTTGGCGCCAATTTTTTATATCACATACGTTGGATGTCCCTTTGAATGAAATGTGAATGTATTAAGTTTATACATAGCATCTCATAACTTGAGGAATCCAAAAAATTCTCAATGGATGCTCATGGCATAAAATGAGAGGCTGCGCCATGCCCGGAGTTGATTACTACTGGTTGACAACAGTTTTGATCTAGCACATATTTAATGGTTTTTTTTTATTTATTTAAGGGACCATATTCAATTCATTTGGAGCTTCCCATTATCCAGGGAATCCATAAAACCTTCAAAGGGTGCTTCAGGTGCAAAATTAGGGTTTGGACGGGCATGACCGTGATCAAGATTGTTTACCCCCAGTTGACATTATTCATTTGATATGTGTCTTGGATGTTTATTTGGATGTTTGAGGATCCTATTTCATTCACAAATAGCCTTCAACAGTCTGGGGATCAATAAAAACCTCCCATGCAAGCTCTTGCAAAAAAAAGAGCAAAAACCCCCATTTTGGACCTGACCGAGCGCCCATATGCCCAGTCTGGGGCACCTATGCATCCAGCCTTGTGCTCATGCATCCAGTTTTGGTGTCTATGTGCCCAGAATGGCTCTCTCAAGCACAATGCGAGAGCTGACCGCTTTTACACCTGACCTTGGGCCTGACACCTTTGCGCCCAGTTTAGGGGCCTAGGCGCCAAGAATGCCTCCTCATACATTTTCAACCTGAGGCCCAGTATTGGGCGCTTAGGCATCCAACCTATTTTTCTATTAAAACACAATGTCACCATCTCAAGTGAGATACATTGCATGCATTAAATGTAGGGGAAAAGACCATCTTGTTACATGGATATTTTGCCACTTGAAGAAGGGAGCAAATGGAGGAAGGAAGAACTTCTGCCATTTTGGGAGACCAGGATCTCTGGTTCCGGCTGATATCTCCTCAGGCAAGGAGAAGGGGTAGGCAGTGAGCATTATTTAAAGAGAAGATTTGTAAGCTGAGGAGTCTTTTTGGGGGAGAGGAGGAGAAAGCCAGAGAGACTTTTCTTTTGGGGGAGAGTTTTAAGAGCTTCTTCTTTATCTTCATCTTCATCTCCCTCTTATTCTTCATTGAAAAGCTTCTTGTCCTACCTGTCTATCAATGCTTGAGGTGAGAAGAGAGCTTCTCGGAGTAGTTTCTTTAGAGAAAAGAAGGAAACAATCATCTTCTTTGCAAGGAGGTAGAAGCAAGCAAAGGGAACGCAACATCAAAAACCATGAAGGAAAAATTTCTTGAAAAACTCTTATTTTTTGTTCCCAGCAAGCCATTTAGGGTTTGTGTTGAAGATATTAGGTTTAGGGTGATGTTAGAAGAAGCCCCTTAGCTTAGGAAGCTTTCTTTTACAATCCCCTATGATCCATGAACTTCTTATCCAAAAGTCCTAGCTGTCAAACCCATTCCGAAGATGAGATTATAATAATCTCATCTTTCAACGTGGTGGCTTCCCTTCGATAGATAAGCGAAGCCTTGAGCCTAGAGAGTGAAAAAAACCTCCTTGATCTTCACTCCAATAGTTGGAAAACTTTCTCTATAATGAGGGATTTTTTGTGTTTAGCCACGCGAATGGAGGTGAGCATTTTGTTGCCTCGCACAATAAGGTGTTGATACACCTCTCTATCTCTTGAGCCTAGAACCTATTGTTCGCCTCATTTTTTGTCACATATGACTTTCATGGACGTTACCTTAGGTTTGGTGTAGCCATGTATAAAATGTAGTCATGTCAATTTTGGTCTGGTGTGATCACGTCAGACCTGGACATGACCACAACTAAAAACACCTCAGCATGGTCATGCCTAGTTCAGGGGCGACCACAACCAGAAGTACATTGGCGTGGTCACGCCCAGTTCAGGCGTGACCACACCTAGGAGTACCTTGGCGTTGCCATACTCGGTTCAAAAGTGACAATGCCTGAAAATTTCTTTGTCTGATCATGCTACAAACTTGCATGATCACTTCCTATGCAACGCATGTGATCTGAGGCCATTGTCCACTGATCTAGTAATGAATAGTCATGTCACTTCGTCATTGACAATCTGTGACACATCCAATGGTCGGAATGATTGTGGTGATTGAATTAAAGACAATAAATGTCCTTCCTCGCCTATAATTAGGTGGCCTTTCCACTATCTTCGAGCGCACTCACACACTTCCAATACTCAGAGCAGAGGAAGAAAACTTCGCCAACAAGCCTCCACTTCCTCTGATCAAACTCCTCTCTGGTAAGTCTCCTCTTCCCTCTTCTTTTACTTTAAGTTCAAGCATTCTTTTCAAACTTAAGTTTAAGCTAGGATTAGACTTGGGTTTGGGTTTGACTCGGGTGGACCTGAACTCAGCCTAACCCTGACCTAACATAGGCTTAAAACTTACCTGAACCTAGCCTAATCCAAATCCAAATTGTAATCGAGTAGAACCTAACCCAGACCCGGCCTAATCCCAACTCATACTCGATTAAACCTAACTCAATCCCGACCTAACCTAACCTTAACCCGACATAAGCTTAACCTTAACCAGAACCCAGCCTAATTCTAACACAAATTATAGTCAAGTCAAACCCAATGTAGACCCAACCTGACCCCTTGACCCGACCTGACCTAATTATACATGATCTAACCCAACCCAGGTCAACTCAAGTCCAACCTAAGTCTAAGACTTGTCAACGCAAGTCAACCCATATACCACCCAAGTTAACCCAAGTCTAACTCAGATCAAACTAAGTCAACTCAAATCCAACCTAGGTCTAACTCGGGTCTACCCAAGTCAAACCAGGTCCAACTCAGCTCGACAAAGGTCAACCCAGGTCAAATTAGACCCTAAACCAGTCGACCCATGCCACATTTGAGCTCAATTACAAATTGAATTGATTCACTTTATCCATTCACTATAATTTCTTGACAAAGAGAATGATGTTTTCTTATATATTGAATATCACATTATAACCTTCATTAGTATAATTATTTATTTAAGAGTAATTAAAATTACATATTTATTTCAATTGTCTATTAGTGACAGATAAGCAAATTGAATTTCATTGTTGCGATTGAGTATTGTTTTTTCTAATATCTTAGTTCATAGTTCTAATATTACTCCCTGTGAGATCGATATATAGGACTCCATTAGAGCCATATATTACTTGAGTGATACGTATACTTGCATTAATAAGTGTGACTTTACAATTATTGAATATTTTATACATCTATCTTTATCGAATCTATAATTGTAACAAAATTTTGGTGCAGTTACTGGGGAATTAAATCTTTTAACAGCAATATTAAATACTTATATTTTTAAGCATATATAAAGTCGTCGTCACGTAACATAAATTTTTTTTCTAAAATTACTAATTCATTATGTCAACTTTTAGAAAAAGATACAAAATTTGATTTTAATGAAGAATGCATAAAAGCATTTGAATTATTAAAAGAAAAATTAATCACTGCACCTATAATAGTTCCACTTGATTGGGAGAAATTATTTACAATAATGTGTGATGCTAGTGATTATGCTATTGGGGATGAGTTAGGACAAAGGCACAACAAAGTTTTTAAAGTAGTATATTATGCTAGTAAAACTCTAAATGATGCTCAAATTAACTACACTACTACTGAAAGAGAGTTACTCGCTATTGTTTATGCCTTTGATAAATTTTGACCTTACTTAATTAGAATTAAATGTATAGTGCATACAAATCATTATGTTACTAAATGCTTGATGCAAAAGATGGATGTTAAACCAAGATTAATTAGATTGATACTTTTATTGCAAGAGTTTGATTTTACCGTAGTTGGTAGAAAGAGAAATAATAATCAAATAGAAGATCATTTATATATACTAGAAAAAGAAATATTAACTAATTTTGCAAATGAAATTTTAGAGAATTTCCCTGATTAACAATTATATAGTATCGATGAAATGAATGTACAGTGGTATGCCGATATAGTAAATTATATTGTAAGTGACATTTTATCACCTGATATCAAAAATCCACAATTAAAAAAATTATATATGATTCAAAATTCGATTTTTGGGATGACTCGTATCTATATAAATAATATAAAGATCTAATTATTAGAAGTGTGTGCCTTGTGAGGAAACTCAACACATAATTAAAAGATGTCATGGTTCTGAATTTGGAGGACATTTTAGAACAAACAGAACTGCATATAAGATTTTGCAAGCTGGATTTTATTGGTCTACTCTTTTTAAAGATGTTAATGAATATATTAAAACATGTGATCGATGTCAACGTGTAGAAAATATTTCTAGCAGAAATGAAATGCTTATAGATTACACATTAAAAGTTGAAATTTTTTATGTGTGGGGTTTAAATTTTATGGGACCATGCATACCTTCATTTGGGAATTTATATATATTACTTGTTGTTTATTATATGTCCAAATGGATTGAAGCTATTGGTGTACCTAGATGTGAGCTCGGAGTGTTTCTAAATTTTTAATTAAAAATATTTTTACAAGATATGAAATGCCGGGAGTAATTATTACAGATGGAGGATCTCATTTTAAGAATAAGAAAATCAAAAAATTGATTAAGAAATATGATATTATTCATATATTCTCTACTGCTTATCATCCTTAGACTAGCGGTCCAGCAGAGATATCAAATCGTGAAATTAAACGAATTTTAAAAAATGATATATATCCTTATAAATTGGATTGGTCTGTTATATTAGATATTGCATTATGGGCATATAGAACTGCTTATAAGAATCTCATAGGAATGTCCCCATATAGACTTATTTTTGAAAAAACATGTCACTTATCAGTAGAATTGGAGCATAAAACATTTTGGGTTATTAAGAAATTTAAGTTTAATTTAAAGGATGCTGGTGAGAAAAGGTTATTGCAACTTAATGAACTTGAGGAGATTAGAAATGAAGCATATGATAATGCAAAAATTTATAAAGAGAAAATGAAAATATGGCATCTGACCGCGACTTTATATATGCTTTAAAATATAAGTATTTAATACTGCTGTTAAAATATTTAATTCATCAGTAACTGTACCAAAACTTAATAACAGTTATAGATTCGTTAAATATGGATGTAATAAATATTCAATAATTATAAATTCACACTTATCAACGCAAATATATGTTTGCTCATATAATATAGGGTTCTAATGGAGTCCTAGATATCAATCCCAGAGGGAGTAATATTAGAACTACAAACTAAGATTTTAGAAAAGCAATATTTTAACTGCAACAACGAAATTCAATTTGTTTATCTGCCACTAATAGGCAATTGAAATAAATATGTAATTTTAATAACAATTAAATAACTAATTATACTAATGAAGACTCTAATGTGATATTCAATATATAAAAAAACATCATTCTTCTTGTCAAGAAATTATAGTGAATGGATAAAGTGAATCAGTTCAATTTGTATTGTGCCAAATATGAGCATACTTATTCCTTACCCTTTGGTCCAGGCATAAAGAACATTGAC
>NEWO01000008.1:3358175-3376677 GCA_003013225.1 Phalaenopsis aphrodite
TAGGAGCATACCTATTATTTACCCATTCGTCCAGACATAAAGAACTTTGACTAATCCTATGCTTGTTTACTGAATCTGCGGCTAGATTGGGAGGATACCGGCTCTCACTTTGGAGCTCCCACGTTCCCCTCACCTGAGGGCTAACATCTACACTTTAGCACCCAAATGATAGGACCGAATTGGGGATTTTAGTCTGTCACTCTAAAATCTCCAATTCTACGCCCGATAATTTTATTTCCCTATTTATTTGCACCAAACTTCCAATGGTTTTGACCTCCCTGAATCTTGTATGTAATCTTCACTTTAGTTGTAAAACTCAACATATTTTAACAAATCAATTAACCAGATTGAAAGTAAATTAAGATTGAAGTGAAAAGATCATCTCAATTTCTTAAATATTTTCATGGTTTCACCAATTCAAATCATCATTTTACAAATCTCCACACAAGGAGAAAGACAGAGAAAACTACTCATATCTCATGGGGAAAACACAACAAAACTCGGAATTAATATATAAAAGCAAAATCATACAAATTACAACAAAAAATAAACTTATCTCTAATTTCTCCCCAAGAAAACTCCTCGAAGTTCCTCTGAATCTCTTCATTTCTTTACAGCACACAGAATTCCTCTTTGAAGCGGCAAGGAGGAAGAAATCTCTCACTTTCCCTACACTTTTACAATCTCTCGAAGAATTCATCACAATTTAGACTCTCTACACTTTTTTTACACTTCAATTTGGAGTCTTTCTTCCCTATTTTTTGCCAAAGTATTCTCTTTAAAGATGTGGATGAGCTTTCCCAATAGTTGCCTAAGCACCCCTCCAAAATTCATCTTTATCCAATGCCTAATTGGACATAACCGCTAATCTCACCGTCGGTGTCCTCGAGGGCGCCGTCGGCGGGCCTTCTAAGTGAATTAATTCTGGAGTCTCGGGAAAATCTCGTCGTCGACGTGTTTGGGCTCGTCGTCGGCGCCCTAGTTCAAATCTTCACATTTTGGTCATTATTGTTCCAAATTTGCTCCTTTTTGCATATTTTTACTCCAATGACCCTAATTCATCATTCCTACAATAAAACATCAAAAATATTTTTCTTTAAAGTGCAATATCATCAAAAATAGTATAAAATAGGTATGAAAATCTCAACATTTTTTCCTTTGGGCAGCATGATCGGAAGATTATTCAAAAGAAGTTTGAATCTGGATAAGAAGTTTTATTATATAATACAAGATTGAGATTATTTCCAGAAAAACTGAAATTCAGATGGTTATGACCATTTAAAGTGATTAAAGTCTATCATTATAAAATCGTTGTTGTTAAAGATCCTAACATTGGAAAGATATTTAATGTTAATGGGCATCGATTGAAACATTATTATGAAGAGCGCATACCACAACTTAAAAAAGTTTTATTGTTAAGTCAATCTAACTAATCAAATGGTATGTCGGGCTGACGACGTTAAACCAAGCGCTTTATGAGAGGCAACCCACATATAAATATAAATATATATGTATTCTTATTTTGTTTGATAAGTGTTTATATATTAGTAGATAATAATCATACACAATTTTATATATTATAAATTAAGACAAATTTTGGTATTAGAGGAAATTTTGGAATCGAATAGATTGAAAAGACGCAATTTTAGCCTCTGGCACCGACGGCGCCCTCAGATAGACCAAAGCATCGACAGCGCCATAGGTGGCGCTAACGGCGTCGATAGCAGTTTGACGATTCAGGACAAATTTTGGCTGACTTTGGCGGGATTTTGCTCTGTAATAACCGCAGGGAGGTATTTTTAAAATCCTAAAAACTGCCTTAGATGACCAGAAATTTCCTGTTTTCGAATTTCATGGCCTCCAATTCCATAAATACTTCCAGGTATGGAGTTTTTAATAGAAAAAAGTTTATCAGTTTTGACGCGCAAAGATTATACGATAAAGTTATTACAAAGATGCTTATCAAGGAGAGAGGTTTTGTCAATCACAAATTGATTAATCCAAGTTCTCTGATTGATAAAATCATTGTACAAAGGCGATGGGAAGTTATATGCTACACTACCACTGCAGTTGTTGTATCAGTAGTGAAGGAATTTTATGCCAACTTACATGGAATTACCCAAGGAGTTGTCTTCGTGTGAGGTAAGGTTGTGTCATTTACTCCTGTGCAGATCAATGAGTTGTATATGATAAAAATCATTTCAATCTGTCATTATACAAATTTTATCTCTATCAGAGATTTGATGCAAGCTGTCTATAATTTTCTGACGGATTAAAGTGATATTTGGGAAATGCGAGATGAAGAAAATGTTAGTTTCTCTGCTTCATTGCTTAATCCAATATTTAAGCAGTGGCATTTCTTCATTTCTACAAAATTTCTCTCTACCATGAAGATTAATAGAGTCACAAAAGAAAGTGCTATTTTGAATTATTGCATTCAAATGGAGTCTGAGTAGTTTACTTTATCTTTCTCCCTACTCTGAGATATGGTGAAATGAAGAGATGATATGGATGTGACAATATTAAAATATAAAATAAATTGTGATGATTTTTCAACTCTGAACTTAATTTACTTTTCGATCTGACTAATTGAATTGTTAAAATATGTTGTGAAACATATGATCTGGGAAATGGTGTATGAGTTCAACAACTGAGATATAGAACTAAGTGCAAATAAATAGGGAAATATACTTTGTTGGGTGTATAATTGGAAAATTTTTAGGGTGACAGGCTAAAATCCTCAATTCATTTTTAGTGTTTAAAATTAAAGCGAGATTCAGCCTTCATGTGAAGGGAATGGGAGCTCTGGAGTGGGAGCCAGTATCCTCCTACCCTAGCCACGGATTTAGGGACTAAACCTGGGATTAGCCAATGATTTTCTATAACATTGTATCAGGGTAGAAAATTAAAACTGCTCCTATTTGGCACAATACATATTAAAATATTTATCTCATCTCATTTTACTAAAATCTCATTGTTGTGGGAAAGATGATTTTTTCACATAAGAAATATTCATCACATAGTTTAATAGTTTAGTAGTTACTGTTTAAACTTTGTATTTCAAATTTGTTATTAGTTAAATAATTTAGTTTTGATAATACCTCAACATTCAAAATTAGTGACAGAAATTTCGTTTTGACTTTCTGTGAATTGTCTAGTAAATTTATCATTTCAAATTTAAATATTCCCCTTGGGGTCCATATTTTGGGCTTAAATAGAAAATCTTTTATTGTTTGATAATGACATGTATAGTTGTGCAGAATCGCAACATTAATTGCTTAAATTTTAATTCAAAAAATATTGCATCAAGCTTGCATAGCAGAGTCAACTATATAATTTTACACAACTATATTTCACTCGAGATCAAGGAGAACCAAGAGATGATATCCCTAAATATAGGGTGAGGAAAATTAACTGACATAACTATCATCAATATATTATTAGGAATGACTAGAGAGATGATTCTCCCTAATATAGTATGAGGAGAATTGAAGGATGTAGTTCTTAATTTGGTTTGAGGAGAGGTATAAGAAGAGCACCTTCGACATAGACTGAATGATATTTAGAGATGCAACTCTCCTTAATATCGTTTGAGAGTAGTTCAGAGAGATGAATATCCTTAATGTAGGCTAAGGATAACCAAATAATGGAGAAAGGACCAAAACTTATCTTCAATATGATGAAAGAGAAAGAAAAAAGATGGAAGGAATAAGGCTTATTGCTTGATCTCATGAACTAGAGCAAGACTAGACACATTCTCTATATGATGGAAAAGTTGTATGAAATGAAACTTACAACATAGATAGAAAAAATTAAGAATGACCAATCTGATTTCTTAATAATATAGAAAAGATAGAAGCCTATACTTGCATCCTACCTAGGTCAAGATACCAGCTAAAGTTTACAAATAAAAAGGGTTGGTTAGATATAGATGATGGTCAAAAATAAAATAACTAGATGGAGCTAATTGAGTGTAAAGTAAGTGAATTTAATTTTTTCTATCCTAGAATAAAATCCTAAACTATATGCAAACTCACAAAGGAGATGATGATATGATATGCATCAACAAAAGGGATTCATAACTGAAAAGTTTCTATTGTAATGAGCACATGTGCCTAATTTACCATGACTATTGGACCCTTGTACCAGGTTTTATTTTTATTTTATAGATGTGTATAGAATATGAGTGTGTGATAGGAGACTGTAGGATACTAATCGGCAAACCAAGATAATGTCAGTAACAAAGATAGTTTCTAACCGACATGAAATGGAATGGTGAGTCAGACCCTAAAGTTTATTTATCAATGTTTGTTGCCTATGGTTTTCTATAAAACAACTATTAGTAATATGCAATTAAACCATAAAACTATTCCTATCACATTATAATGAATATAAATAAGTGTGCAATAAAATGATTTGACATAAGAAGTCCAGCCACAATGATCACTTGGATGTATGAAGTAGAGCTTTGATATATTTCATCATAACACCAACTTTAGGTTGATTAAGAAAAATGTAAATGAAGAATTAATCCTTAAGGGTTACATGTTTAAGATCAATTAAATCATGCTAGATTAATTCAATATGGATGTAAGTTTTAATACGCAAACATTATATCAGTAGATGAATTCTAATAAGAAGTTGTCTCATAAATAATCTTTAGCATATTTTCACTTTATATGGATCAGCTTACCAATAAACTTCAAAAAAAATATAGTTCAAGACCCATAAATTTTAACTCAAAATAAATCTTAATTTGAAAACATAATCAATAGAAACTTCAGCATGGATAATTCAACTAAAAATGAAGCCTAAAAGAGTTTCAACATAAAAGAATTTGGACGATAACATGTTTAAGCAATAGCATATAGATTCTAGTTTAAGAAACAATTATATAGAAAATGGGGTTGAAAACTTTGCACCTCATCACAACATTTAAAGATCTCTCATGAGAAAATGTAGATATGGCTTTATCGTATAACGGATGCACCAATAAATTGATGAAATGATTTAGTATGTGTGGAGGTGGAGATAGAAAGGAGATTAACTTAGCTACTTGTAGAACTCTAGTGGGTTGTTAATAAGCTATATATCTAATTGTGGGGATGATATGTAGTAGAAGTGAGAAAGGAAAAAGGCTTTATGCCTCTACAAAGAAGAGAGTGGTGTGGTATTTTTTGTGAGATTCAAACAAACCTTGAGGAAGGGGTAAATAACATGGTAGAATAATGGAGAGGGAGAGAATGAGATAACTAGAAGGAAGAGAGAGAAAGAAAGAGTAGAATAGGGAGAGACATGTGGAGAAGGGAAAGATTGAAAGAGATCTAAGAGAGAGGGAGAGAGAAGGTATTTTTACAAAATTGATAGAGAGAGGGAGAGAGAGAGAACAAAATCTAAAAGAGATTTGAGTAGGGGAGAGAAGTAGAGGGTGCTTTTATGAAAAATTCCCCTTTTTTCTTGTGTTTGTCATGAACACAAGAAAAATACTCAAATAAAATAACACCTTAATTCTTCTTTCTAATTTTGTGGGCTTAATTTGGAAAATAAGTAATGCAACTTAAAATTATAATAATGTAGCTACCTAGTTAAGAGAAACATGAGGAAATTTTGAATTTTAAATATTATATAATATTAATCTATTAATGTACATGTATAAGAACACATATATTTATATAAATAAATGTATATGTATAATGCTAATTTAAATATATAAATATATAAACATTAATTTTATCTAAAATTTAAAATGATGGCGACTACTTGACCACTTAACACATGCCAAATAAATCTCAACTTGGACATTAATATGCCCATCTAAATTATCCTGATGATTCAGGCACACTCTCGTAGTCAAATTTGACAAATAATGCCCAGATGAAAAATTTTTCACCAGTGAAAAATACATGTAATTGAGATTCCATGCACTTGAAATCATGTAAAAAGGTCAACAAATCATCATGCAACTCAACATGAATCAATCCAAATGTAAGGATGAATAGGACTCAACTCTCAAAAAAGTAAATTTGAGCAATACAGTGAGCGTAAGTGATGACAAACTACCTGACCCATCATCATACACAAACACAGAATGCATGGGTCATACATACATATAAATATGTACACACAAGCATATATATAGATTTAGATGCATACATACTTGCATATATATATATATATATATATATATACATACACAGAGTCGCCCGAAAATAGAAGGGCAACTGATATGTTATTAACAAATTTTCATCATCTAGAACACATTTCTAGACATTACACAAATCTCGGGACAATTTTTTTTAGAATGGAACATCCAAGACTTATTTAAAAAACATCAAGAACTTCAATTTCAGCATTCTTACAGTCAAACAGACCGAATCAACGAGGCGGACACAACAACACCTAAATTGGTTCAATTCAAGTCATATCAAGCCATTAGGTCATTTTTGGAAACTTTTGGTGCCTAATTAGAAGATAAAAATATAAATAAATATGACTAGCTTATAATCAAACCAAGCATCTCAACAAAATAAATCCAACGAGTCCAATATCACTCAAGTTTAAGATCATTAAAGCACTCAAATGTCCACAAAATACTGTTCGGTCGACGAAATCTCTCTGGGTCATCTGATAAAGTGGTGTGAATTCCTACCTTACTTGCAGGAAGGTCTCTCACAAATTCTAACAGAGTCCTACCACCCTCTTAAAAGGAAAGCTAGACCTTGAACCAAAGGAAGATCAGAGCTTTGAGGAGTAGTTGATCCTTCATGTTGTACACCAATGGTCAAGTGAACTCTACCCACTCATGCACCCTCCGACCACTATTGAACACTGCTTGTCGGTCGTCGCCAACCACCATCGCTACCAGCTGCTCCTTTTGGCAAAATCCCTCATGAAATCACAATGTGGTTATGGAATCCCAGTGCAAGTTGCGGAAAAATGAAAAACTCTGGCTAAATCATAATGTGCATTGTGGAATCTCAGCGTACATTGTGAAGTAACAACGAATCCAACATAACAACACCGCCCGAAGACGTTGCAAAAACGAACCCTGAAAAAGGTGCAACAACATACCCCAAAGAAAGTGTAACAACACATCTCAAATATGGTACAGCTCGTAATAATTTCTTACAACCGTCGTACTCCGAATATCATGACCATCTCCAAACTCCTGTAGTTCTCTCCTTGCATGTCACCACTACGGCCTGTGTGGCCAACTACAGATTATGTGGTCCACAACTTATTTTTGTGGCCTAGAGACGTTAGCATAGCTCATATAGCTCTCAACTCCGGTCTTTGTGATCTACGACCGTTATCACAGCTTGTGTAGCTCTTAACTTCGACCTTTGTGGCATACGGGCACAGACATTATCATAACTTGTGCAACTCCCAACTCCAGCCTCTACAGCATACTGACCATCTCAGCTCATGCAGCTCTCGACTTCAACATCTACAACCTACGTACATTATCTCAACTCATGTAGCTCACAACTTCATTCTCTATGGCCTACAAATGTTACCTCAACTTATACAGCTCCAAACTTTGACCTCTTCGACCTACGGATGTTACCTCAACTCATGCAGCTCCCAACTCCAGCATATACAGCCTATGGACATTCTCAAAGCTCATGCAACTCCCTACTACGGTCTTTGTGGCCAACCAACACTACTGAAGCAACCATCTATAGCCCACATTACCAACCACTATCATGCTTTCAACTATGACCTCAAAAAAAAGTCACTATACTCAACATTTAAAACATTCACGGTGAACTTATTGTCTCTATAGTAATCGAATACGACCTTCATGATCCATTACGACTATTATTGTCGAAACAGCATTGTACATCAACTTTATAATTTCATCATCCCTGACTTGAATGAAGAGTGGAACTACATACTCACAAAAATTTTTAATGTCTCTATTTCTCACTTTAATTATCTGAGTGTGTGCTAGATTTTTGTGTGACACTAAGATACTAAATAAGCTCTCTACAACCGCAAATCTTCTGATATGCATCATTGTTTCAGAAGTGAGAGCACAAACAGTACAATATAACAATAAATTCGATGGTACATAAAAACATCATATAATTAATGGTGGATAGAAATTTGTCTCAAAAATACATATGACAAATAATTCCAATAGAGACAAACTAAAAACAAAATACACTTCATCACATTCAAGGACTGCAAATACCGTTTCCAGCTAAATATGGTTGTTGTACATGCAAACAACACATTCAACATTCTGAGAGGACGCATTCTCCCTTCATTCCTAAAAAGGGAAAATCACAAAAGGTTTGTTGGTAGAGCCAGTTGCAGCACTTCTACATGATGTGGGAGAACAAATGAAAACTTCAACGCTTTTGAATGGATGGGCTTCAGGTCACAATGAAGATATTAAACCTAATATTAGAACATAATATTCCGATAAAAAATTTAATTAATTTTAAATTCATTGGATTTGCTTTGCAATCAATAAAATAGTATGTAATACTCGAAGCAAATCCAATATCTTTGATATCCATCCTATCAGATATTTGGCCAAAAAATTTTGACACAACTTTGCTTCATGATAGTGAATGAAGCAGCCGCTTGCATGGGTATGGAAAGAATCACATTTCATTTGCAAAGGGAAATTCGTAAAAATAAAAATAAAAAATAACGTACCTGTATGCAATAGTCCCCTCTCCATAATCATTCTATATAATACATTCTGGAGACAGGCATAAAGCATTTTCCAGACAATAGCTGCAACTCGTATGTGAAATTTACATCCATGAGGCGATGATTGTCCCTCGACCGGCTCATTGAAAAAGAAGTCATCAGTTTGTCGCCTTCATCAACTCTAAGAGGAGGCTGTATCAGAAAAACCTGCTCAGGGAATAAAGAGAAAACAATTAACATGGGATTAAATTATACAAGTTCAAATTTATGCCAAAAAAAGACCATTAAAACATCCTTCAATATTAAAATAGATTACAATGTTATTTGTATATGCTTAAAATCTCGATGTCATAGAAATAAAATCTGCATTCTAACATGAGACTGAGATGTGAAAATTTTGGAAAGAAAAATAACATAGGGCCAAGTTTCCAAAAAAATAACATAGGGCCAAGTTAAGTTAAAAACAATTCTATATATGATAGCCAAATACAATGATTCACCCTCCTGACAAGAAATGGCAAGATTACATTGTAAAAAGTTACATTGTGCATTAATGTTTGTAGAAAAAATGTTTGATGATTATGTGGCAATCAACGGCACTCATCGATCAACAAGACACATCAAATATCAAAAGTTAGAGGGTTACAAACATTGGCACCGATCACCAAAGGGCGTTGGAAGAGGAATAAATGTGAAGTGGGGTGCCAACATAATCATCAATGACCATCAAACGGCGAGCGAAGAAAACTTACATAGTACTTGCCAACAAAATAAACTAAAAGACCAAAAAGGTTGAAATGCGTTAAAGACCCACTTAAAAATTAAGGTTAGCTAATTAGAGAGTCAAACCTATATCTCTTTGTTGAAATGCCCAAAACGATTCCAAATAATGTAAAATCAGATATCAGTTACCAAAAAAATGTGGACATAGACAACTATCTTGGTAAAGATTTGTTCAACTCGACAAAAGATATGCAAAACCATTGATAGTTCTTAAAACTGGAGGCCAGTACAAGCAACAATAATTGGAAAAAGTTTTTAATTCGAGCTTTTATGCAGCCAAAAAATGGTAAGACTCCAATTTTTTGGCAATATTTCTTTCAAAGAGCAACCCATCACCCAAAAAAACTGAAAATAAAAAGATTTTTGTACCCTGTACAGCTTGCTGTGGCATGGAGATATTTTAATTTTACTCTTCCCCGATAAATTACATGAAATCCTAAGCATCTAGTCAAACTCCTCTCAATGAGCAAAGTGCAAGGATGATATTGTTCAAAATCCACCATTGCAATGCTGTGCGACCTAAGCACCTCGTGAACATGGGAGGAATGGTTTGATTGGCTACTAAAATCATTTCTTACTGTTCCTCTTATTTGATTTCAAATGTCTTGTATATCAAAATAAATTGTGTGAAAATTGGGTTTTCATCCAATTAACTTTGCAAATCATATTAGAATAAAATGCATGCCAAACTGAAGAGATTCAAGGAGGCAGATTCACTTCTATTAAATTTAAAAAAGACTAAATATAAATGAGCTGATATTCTAGCTCATGTAAAAATAAGATTTGTAGACCAAAGTATGCAGCAAAAATGTTTTCAAACAAAAAAATGATCAAGAAAACATGTACCATACAATTAAGTGCCCGTTTGGGGCAGCTTATAAGTGCGG
Organism: Phalaenopsis aphrodite; assembly: GCA_003013225.1. Taxonomy (NCBI): domain Eukaryota; kingdom Viridiplantae; phylum Streptophyta; class Magnoliopsida; order Asparagales; family Orchidaceae; genus Phalaenopsis; species Phalaenopsis aphrodite. The sequence goes on from NEWO01000008.1 coordinate 3,368,513, forward strand.
CGGCATTTTGAAAACGCCGCCTAACCGTTTGGTTTACGCGTTTTTAAAAACGTTGAGTGTCGCGTTTCGGTTTTTTACACTAAACGCAGGCTGCGTGTCGACACGCAAACCGCGTTTCAGGATAAGCTGCTTATCCTGAAACGCACAAGCTGCCCAAACAAACCTTAAGATAATAATTTTGTCAACGGGGAATCCCAATTGCAGACTCTCTAAGTTGATGCAATGTTGTGCCAAGCACCAAAATAATTATTTTATTCAGGTTCATGGGCATTGGTGCTCCTCCCTAAGCTTGCTATTTTCTCAATAATGGAATATCAACATATTTCAGAAAAGGATGAAGAGCATGAAGTTATCAATCATGTGTGAGGTCTGTAATGTCATTTATAACTATGTAATTAATGAGTTATCCATTTTAATTTCATTTATGCCAATTTTCATGAAATTAAGCATCATTTTCTCTTATAAGAACTAGATGAACTTGATGTCCTTTAAAGGTGTACAGGAGAGGTACGGTTGATTTTTCTAAAGTTTGTGAATATGTAAACTTAATTTTGCTGAAATTTTGAGCTGGTTTTCTCACCAGTGTGCTGTTAACTCCTAGTTGTTCAAGCAGTCTTTACCTATCAGTTGTTTCATTAGTGTATTGAACTCTAACTATCGATTGCATGCCTCCATTGATCGTGTATAGACTCATCCGTTCGTATAGAGCTCCATTGGGTGTGTCGTCCATTCCTGTCTCAAAGGTTGTGTCAAACTTCTCATCCTCTTTAACAAAGCAAGCTACCCATTTACATATCCAAAAAAGCATTCCATCAAATATCCGTATTAGTTTTTTACGTTATAGAGGGATTCATCATATGGTTTTAATGACCTGTTTTGTGCTTGTGGTATGCACATCTCATCATAACCCAACCTTCTCCATCCAATCCCATAGCACCAAACCACCGAAATCAATATGGGCATTATCTACCCCAGCCCTCAAGCACACAGATCCACCATCAATCTGGACCCTTGAAGAAATTAGAAAAAAAAGGTCCAAAATTCAAATACATTTCAACTTCCTAAATAAATGTAACTTAAATAATCTTGGCTCAATCCAACTCCAACTAGTCCAACCAGCATGAAAATAACCAAATGAAATGTGCCAGATCGTCTCAATCCAATAAACCTAATAAGTCAACAGAAAGCATTTGCAATAAATAGCATGGATTTATGCATGAAGAAGGTTGAAATTTATGAAAAGAAAAATGAGTTATCTCACTAGCTTGTGTGTCATGAATACCTCAAGGTGCGTGTAGAGTTCCTTACAAGTTGTGTGAGGCCCTCAAAGAATGTGAGGGGGCATCTTTGATCAGCAATGTACCTCCATCACTCATCTAGCACCTACAAACTATGTGTGGTGTTACATTTGGTTGGTTCAGCTCTTTCCCTCCCTAAGTTTGTTTGTTGTACTTCTCATTCTTGAAAACAAAATAACCTCGACTCCTTCATGTTCATCTAAGGAATCATCAAACATTGTGGCATGTTTATGTCATTCGTCCTTAGGCCTTAGGGCATATTATAGGGTTTACTAAATCATCACCCTTAATAAAAACCAAACTTGTAAATGGTGAATGGCGCACCAGTGTAAAGGTCTTCATAAATCCATAACACATAGCTCATGGCGTGGCGCATGCTATTTTAGATATGACATATTAAAATGTTTATAAAATCAGATAAATCAAAAAGAATATTAAATTAAAAGATACAATAATATGATAATAAAAACATCATAAATATTACTTAAATTCAAGAATTTAATACTTCAATCACTAAAATTCAAAATATTATGATTTTTTTGCAAATCTAATATTTTCAAAAGCAATTAGTCTCGTCATCAATTATCATCATCATCATAAGTCAAACAAACCTTATCTGCTTCACTAACATCATTATAATCTCATAAAGCATAATCTTCATCAAGCAAATGAAGCTCAAAATCATGCAAACGAAATAATGTGGACATTTTTGCCCATATTTGTACATATGTATGTTTGTGTGTGTGTATTATGAAATGTACATACATACGACACAATTCTTATATAATTACATTTTCAACACCTAAAATTTAATATTTACATATATAAAACTATGTCATAATCAAATTAACACTTTTATGAACAAAGTATATTTGACTTAAAAAATAATTAGAATTAATATATTTGACGTGTTATATAGAAAAAATAATAAATTTTAGATGTTAGATATAAAAGCATATTAAAACTAAATAGTATGTGTGTAAATATTTTTTTTTTCATATTAAATCTAAATTACACCATTGCCCATGCTTAGTGCAAATAGCACGAGCAATTTTGCATCATTGGCATGCATGATAAAGGCAATGACGCACTAGTAAAGACGTAAATTGACAAACTAGACCCTCTATGCAGAGAAAATCCCACAACTGACAAGATTTAGAGCATAATGTTTAAAATAAGCTAGCGAAGAATATTTAGCAGTAATAATATGGTAAGAACCACAAAAAAACTATCCAGTCCTTTAGATATAGCAGACTTAGTAAGCAGGCAGGAAAGTAGCCATGATACAAGTGATAGGAAGAAAAGAACCTGCTGACCCCAGTGAGTCGAGTTGTCCACGCTAGGAGCAGTAGTCAGCTCAACTTCTTGTTCAACTGGATTCTGCTCGCTACCCTTTAAGAGAATTTATTCAGTCAGCGGCAAGAAATCAGTGTTATGTAAATAGAATACAAGAAATTTTCCAAAGAATCCATGCAGCATACCCGAAAATGAACATCAAACCAACCAGCAAATGCTGATAGCCTAGTCCGATCCACATTGATTGGCAGCACGAAATTTGCAGAAACATCGCGGATCTCATCAATTGTAGCTTTTAGACAATCAATTTCTTTAATGACCGCAGGGGTACCTATTATTTGACTGGGATGAAGACTGTTCCACTGTGATGTCTGCAATTCAACGTAAGAACAACAAAGCATGAGTAATAGACTACAAGAGAGATTGTCAATTTCTCATACAAAACTAGCCAAAAATAATTAACACAGCTGATGAGAACATAGCAACCAAAATGTAATCACTTAACAAAGTCAACGAGTCAAAGAAATGTATAAACAAAGTTTATTAAACCATGCTCATAGAACCTCACTGAATAGTGTCTGAAAAAGAGTCATGTGAAGATGACTAAAAAGAGCAAGTATGACAGAAGGACCAAATTTTATCATATGGAAGAAGGTTAAGGCACATGGAATACAATTAGGGCTGTGAATTTGAATCAAAAAATAAAGATTTCCAAAAAATGGTATGAAACTTTGACTAGGTTTGATCACAGCTTCAAATCAAGAAAGTAAAGAGCCAAGGCTGGCACAAATCAAACTTGGATTGGGCTAAGCATGGATTAAATCAACCTAACTTGAGATCCAAAAGAAATAGAAGTGCGTGTGGGCGTGCACACGTGCAGGGGACACATACATGTGTAAATTTATATCTTAACTTATGAATGTCCGTACTGCATTTATGAAGTCATGCAATGTAGAACTGAGAATGGCATGCATTATTCAAAAAAAATTGAATGAAAATGTGCTTTGGCTCAATTGAAACAAACAAGCTAGATCTAGCTCGAACCCAGATCAAATCAGCCAGCATACAGCAAAACGTGCTTTCGATTGAAATGGAACCAAATGAATTAGAATGAATTCTAAGCCATGTTCAAGTGACATCGATTTTTTTCACTGCGTTAGTACCAGCAAAAAAATTCATCCAGACCTTCAGCTGAAAGTAAAAAATGTGTTCTCAGCATTACTGTAAGTATTGGGTATATATAACATTCAAAGTATCCAATAACAAGAAAATAAAATATAGTTGAAAGAAATTTTTCTCCCCTTGAAAACTATACATTATTAGACATATACCCATGATTTATGATATGGTTCATCATGAAAAACCATAACACTGCGTTAAAACTTTGCGGTACAGTTGCGAAAAGCGAGATAAGAAAGAAATTTGGCACCTTCAGATAGTATTTTTCATGCTCTTCACGATAAGCCTTGGTTAGGACATTCATGTCAACTCCATAGTTTACATCTATGTCATTAACAAAGCCATACCAGTCATTCATAGCAGTCTCATATTCATTCATCTTTTGATCCCCTAAACCAGATCTGACAGGTGCTACCCACATTCGAGCATGACTAGGATACCTACAAAAAGTAAAGGAAGAAAATAGTCTCTAATAGTGATCAACAACATTCTTAAGAGCTTGGTAAAAGAGAAAGTTAAGTTCAATAAAAATTTATCACCGAGTTCCTTCTAAGAAGTGACAAATAGAACTAAATTTTTTTTAAGTGACAAATAGAAAACAGCTCGGTTAAACAATTGTATTAAATCATTTAAGGATCTCAGCAGTGTGTGTTTTATCTAGATCCACCTTATAATGCCTCGGAAGTTGGCTGGAAATTTCTAGGGACCAAGCTTTTCCTAGATCTCAACAATATGTGCTTTCACTAAATCCATTTGCAGCCATGCAATAAAAATTAATTCAACAGACTGCAGACATGTAAATATAAAGAAAAAATGCATACTAACAGTTTAAAATAATCATTGCTAGACTCTAGCTCATCAGAAATACTCAGTTAAGATTTGTTAAAGCTATAAAGGAGATCTGAACAATAGAAGGAGAAGATCCTCTGCGCAATCGAAGTAAAGTAAAAAAAAATCAATAAATTATTCAACATGATGAAATCAATATACAATCACAAAAACTTATTGTCAGGTACATGACTTCTCAAATTTTTTGATGTCACTACTAGCCAACCTGATGAAAATGATATATAAGAACCTATAACATATGAAGAAACAACCCGCTGCACAAAATAATTGCAAAGTAAATAGAGGGTGCAATAATGAAAAAAAAATTAAAGCATGAGAAATCATTTAGAGGACCAAAAATAAAAACTTTGTTGGATGCTAAAGGAATTATAAGATAAAGCATAAAGTTGGTCAGACTATAGAGAGATTCCAAGCTAAGCTTGTTGCTAATGGATAAACTCAACAACAAGGATTAGATCATGATTAGATGTTCAGCTTGAAAGTGAATATTGCTAAACTATGAATTATTTTATCACCCATTATTTCTCTTAACGGGTTATTGACTTGACTAATGTCAGAAATTCAACTCTTCAAAGAAAACACAAAGGATTTCACATAAGGGTAAAAAGATGGCTTCCATGAAGATAATCAAAGAAGATATGTCTACAACTTAAAAAAGTTAAAAAACTGATTGAAGCAAGCTTGTTTAACATGGATTTTAGTTTTCAAGAATCTATAGGTTTGATTTTAAAAAAACAACATACAATGATTTTCTTTTCACTTTAAAAAAACAGAAAATCATAAAATTTTGTGTTAAGTTGATGACACTGTTGCTTCTGAAATTTGCAAAGCAATGATAAGTAGAACAAAAACTGTACAGCACAAAATCTAAACTCAATAATTTGAAACATTTGGGGTGCTTTCATGTAATAGAATCTAATAAAGGTTAGCACAAGCAAACCAATGTTTAAAATTGTGCATTTAGGTACTAAAGCGTTTTTCGTTCACGAGATGAAGCTTAAGCCTTAATACATTTTGAAGCATAAACCTCAAATTAAAATGGCATACATTTATAAATATTATATAAAATAAAAGTGTGAAGTAAAAAATAATATATATATTTACTAACTTGTTATCACATTAAAAAATAATATAAACATTCTACCTAAGAAAAAAAAAATAAATTGCAGAAAATCAAAAGTAACATGCTACTATCTTCGACAACAAATAATCAAATAAGATGGGTTATACAAATATTAAACTATCAAAGTAAGCTAAAAAATTAAAATAGAATATTAAAATATAAAAATATAACAATCAAAATAAGTTCAACATCATAAGTCTTTCTCTCTCTCCCACAACCCTTCACTTCAAGAAGCAAATAACAAGTCATCAATATTTGAATTTTTAAATTTAAGTCTCTATTATTATCATCATCCAACTAATTTTCATTAGAATCATCTTCATAATGAATTATTTATCTCATGCCTCATCCTTGATCATATATACAACCTCTCATTCCTCATAATCCCTAATCCCAGTATCTTCTACTTCTTAATGAATAATCATTAATAATAATACCAATTAAAATAATAATTATAATGATAATTAGAACTTTAACTACATAATTGTTAATGACCACATTTTCCTTTTATTTCTTGTTATTTAATATGTGAGGTGTAAGGGGTAATAAGTGAGGCATATTGATAATATTTTCAGTTTTGCTAAAAAAAATTATGGATAATCATATAATTTTAAAGAATTTTTTGAGGCAAGGCGCACCTCAGTCTAGGTAGGCCTTATCCTAGGATAATGAGGTGTAATCCTTATTGCAATTTTTTTCTAAAAATGTTGAGGCAGACCTCAAGGCTTGTCTCATATTACACAAGCATATATAGTGCAACAAACTATACTTTATCAAAATGCAGGATTGCAAACCTTCACCTACAAAAACTATCTACAATCAAAAGGAAATATCTAATGATGCAAAACAAATAAATGACCCAGACATTAATTTGAGTACTGTGGGAGCCTTAAAATAGCTCCCCATTCCCATATCTGACATTTCCTCTGTAGTAAATCAAGCCTCACAATTTATGCATGAGACAATAGATTTCCACATGCAATCCCTTAAGTGAATCATGTGCAATGTTAAAAAAAACAGTAATTTATGATAACGAGCTCCCTAAGAACGATAGCGACACCATTTACTAGGCAGTAAGGTATTCCAATCCATACTACGAAAACATCTAGACAACAGAAGGTGTATTATACCCTACAGCATCTTCCTTGAAAAGAACCTATTATCTTGGAAAAGCAGCAAACAAAAAATATTACAATTGCTTAGGTTGAATATAGAGTGGTGGCTTCAATAATTGCAAAAACTACCTATATTAGATAAATTCTACACCTAATTCAAATATAGAGTGATGACTTCAACAACTTTTAAACCCTAAACCCTAATAAAAAATTTTAAGAAGATACGAGAATCATGCCATTCATGTCCTAAACCATGCAACCATATGCATAAACCATGAAAAACCATGATATATGAAAACAAAATTCCCGTGTAAGAGAAATTAGCTGAATATATCCAAGTGATTACATTGCAAGGCACGGAAACTTACATCACTCCAGATGGATTTAGCCACCTATCTCGCGCGCATATTACGGAATCGAACATCGACTCTCTTAAAAGAAAATAACCCATCCACTCTGATATTATAACATCAACTGAAAACAAAACAGAAGTAAGAGAAAACGTTTCAACAAAATTAAGATTCAAAAACAACAATAATTCAATACGAAAAGAGCCTAAAACCTAACCTTTCTCCGGCAAATTAACCTCCTCCATAGATCCCTCAATCACATGAACAATATCCTCCACGTTATTGGCATGAACAAGAGCCTTTGCATGCTCAGCCATCTTCGTAGCTTCAACAGCATAAACCTTTCTGGCACCAGCTTGGGCGCTCCATATCGCAAGAATCCCGCTTCCCGTGCCCACGTCCAGCACAACCTTTCCATAGATGGTTTAGGGTTAGTGCAAGTGCACAGTTACTTCATGGGTTTCATTTCCATTAAAATAAGCCCTCGTAAAGAAGAAGTAAAGGGGAAAAACCTTTCCGGCGAAGTGGTGCTTATTGTTGAAGATGGCATTATAGTATGAGTCCATGCGGACCCGATCAGAGAGCATCTCCTTCTGGTGGTAGATAAAAGCGTAGGTACAAAAGTAGTTGGCAAAGTCGACACTTTTGTCAACGGAGCCGTTTATCGCCGGAACCCCATTACTCGCCGGCGAGGCCATGGGGTTTTTTCTCCTCGCTGTCTGTGCCTGCGCGCTAGGGCGTCTAGCTGACCCAAGCGGGAATTAAAAAGGGAAATTTGATTTTATATGTACCCGAAATTAGAGAAATTGTTTACACTTTTTTTCTTGAATAGATTTATCTATCTATGTATCGAAAAAAATATTACAACAGTATTATGCACGTAGAGTAACATGCGTAGTCAATGAAATCACGTCACGATACCCCATGTGATAGGAAAAAAAACGACGTAATAACA